>JBBPMD010000163.1:0-43564 GCA_038090095.1 Zangia roseola
ACTATGAGCACTATGACCAAGCATACTAAACTATGTGGTTACTATGAGTACTATGACCAGTCTATGGCCAGTCTATGGCCAGTCTGTCACACACTATGAGCACTATGAAAACTCTATGGCTAGTCTGTCACACACTATGATACTATGGCTACTATGGAATTACTATGAGTACTATGACTTTACTATGACTACTATGAGCACTATGGCAAAAACCTGGATTTGCTGATGCACTGCGCCGGCCACATCCCTCCCTTCATGGTAACACAACCATGACAATACACAGGCACAGCCTCTGCGCTGACCACATCCTCCCCTCTCCCTTCGTAGTGATGACAACATGGTGATGCAACCATGACGATGCACAGGCTGCAGCAATGCAGCCCACCCTCACGCCCCCTCACCTGACAATGACAACGTGGCAATGCAACTAAGGCGACACAACCACAACCCGTTGTATCCTTCGAGTCATGTACTCCTTCATGTAGTTTACTTAGCATACTTGTGATACTTTTTCAAATCTAATTATTGCTTGTCGAGATTATTTGGTGTGATCACCCTTATCTGTGCTTAGATGAACATTTTTGCTTCTTTCGCTTGTACGGAGTCTTGGCTAAGTGCCAAGACACATGCTTTAATTACTTACCTCACTTTTTACTCTTAGTCCTGGTGAGATAAGTGTGACAAGTATGGATAAGCTCAAATAAGTAACACTCTATTTTCCTGATGAGAATGGTGCTAATATCAGCCTGAAAGAGCTGTGCCATCTCTTCAGGGGATATTTCAGGTTGCATGAGAGCTCAGATAGTCATGTGGACCAGATACATAGTAAGGTATTGCTTGTGGAGGGTCTGACGGGCCATAGTGGAGGGTTGTATGATTTAAATTAATAAATTTTGTATTTTAAACATGTAAGTACATAGATTACTACACATGGCTCAAATGGGAGGTCACATTGGTGCGGTGCATGGTGTGGTGCGACGTGCAGTGTGAACTTCACTCAACTTTGAGCGTCCCTATTATCACAATCAGTGCATAGTTAAATGTTGAAACGTTGAATGATGAAAAGTCCCTGGTCGATTGATTACGGCCTTTACTTGGTCACTGGAAGAGAGTTACTTCCAGAAGGAAAGGTATGTCTCCCACAGTTTAGACACTAATCATTGGCTGAACTCATGCCTCGACTTGCAGACCTACCGCGATTCTCTCAGAGAAGTAATTTATCTCCTCAGTTGACGTGAGGACCCATTTTATCTTCAAGTCAGGCCTTGGGAGGGGGTGTCACTGTTGTACAAGTACGAGAGAAGAACACGGATACAGCTGAAGTAAGTTTCAAACCTTTCAATGCATCTTTTGCCGCTAATGGTTTTCATGTTCGGGGTACCACAATCACCAGTTCTTGCATATCGCCAGTGAAAGCAAGCAATTATGTGGAGAATTTGGTGTCCCTCTTATCATCAACGATCGTATCGATATTGCTCTTGCCGTCGATGCAGATGGCGTTCACCTCGGACAGACAGATATGCCAGTCCATGTGGCTCGAAAGCTTCTTCCTCCTGGTAAAATCATCGGTGTATCTTGTAACAACATAGATCACGTTAGGAAAGCTGTAGAAGACGGTGCCGACTATGTTGGCATTGGGGCGGTTTGGTCGACCAGCACGAAGCAACTCACAAGTCGTGTCCTTGGTGTGCGTACGGTCGGGCCACTACTGGCAGCTCTGGATGGCACCTCCGTCAAAGCCGTTGCCATAGGTGCGATCTGCCCGATCCTCCGGCTCTGAGTCAACTGATATGAAGACCAAGGTGGTATCAAGTCCGGCAACATCTTGAGAACATTGCATGGATCTGTATCAACAACAGGACATAAACTAGATGGAGTGGCAGTCGTCTCGGAAATCGTCGCGTCCGCGGAACCTTTCAAAGCCGCTAAAAACCTCAGAGAATCCTATCTCCGTTGGTCGAATCCTACTGGACAATTGTCCCCCCCGTCTTACACTGCGGATACAATCAAAGACGAGGTTGCTCGCCTACTGTCCGTCATCAAGGAGACAAAACCTCTCATTCACCAGGTATTTTTATCTGTTTACTTCATCGGCGTGGCTCATCTTCAGTAGATCACGAACATCGTTGTGGCGAACCAATCTGCTAATGCCACGCTAGCATTAGGTGCAAGCCCGATCATGGCCTCTGCACCAGAGGAAATGTACGATTTAAGCTGTGTCCTTGGAGCGTTGCTGGTCAACTTTGGTACGGTCAAGGACAAGGAGGCCATGATGCTTGCCGGACGGTTTGCAAACGACGCAAAAAAGCCTGTGGTTTTTGATCCCGTTGGTGTAGGAGCGACGGGGTTTCGTCGCAAGGTTGCCGCCGAATTACTCGACAGTTGGCAAGCAAGTGTAATCAAGGGCAACGCAGGAGAGCTCGCCGCCCTCGCAGATTCAGAGGAGGTATGTCATATGCTTGATTTCTCACAGATCAGGAATACGATGCACGTAGTGACCGCTCATTCTCAGGTGAAAGCCAAGGGTGTCGATAGCATTGGTGTTGGATTTGCTGATCCTGCGACGTTTGTCAGGAACCTAGCAAGGAAAGAACGTGAGTTAATCGCGATCCTTACTGTCTTTTGCATATACATATCTCCAAATTCCAGGATGCGTCGTTGCTCTCACTGGGGTCACTGATTGGGTTTCTGACGGAAATATCGTTGTCAAACTGACGAACGGACATGAATTACTCGGTGACATCACTGGCTCTGGGTGTCTGGTAGGCACTTGTATAGCTACGTTCTGTGCTGCAGCTTCGAAGATGGGAAATAACGAAGATGGTGCTGCAAAACTTGTAAAGGGCGACATGTTGATGGGAGCAGTCGGCGGGTATGTTTGCCACACCTTTGGTAGCTTGAGCTTACACGTGACACGTCGAAAGCATCTTGGCACTTAGCATTGCAGGAGAACGTGCCGCACTGCGATCCGACGTTCAGGGATCGGGAACATTCTTGCCTGCTCTTATTGATGAACTCTACAATTTGACATCGGAGAGAGTCAAGGAGTGTGGAAAAGTTGAGGTAATAACCGTATGAAAGCGGACGTCCCTACGAAGTACAACCCGGCTATACTGTTCACCTAGCAGGATACAATGTACTTTCCTGCCGAACTTTATTGGTAACGCTGTCGGGGGCGTCGAGAATCCTAGTGAACGGCATCGACGGCGTTGGCTGGAGCCAATTCTTCTCGTCATAGTGTGCATAGGGTAGACTATCAATCATGTGGAATGTGTACGCATAGCGAGCTTGGTTACTCGTATTTCGCTCAGACTTGTGCAATACACTGCCGTGGATCAATACTAGGTCGCCTGTGAAAAAGCCTTCGGACACATCCTAGTGAATAGAGAAATACGAGCTGACCTGGTTCACAAGTTTGTAATACATAACCCCCACTTGCGGCATCGGATTCTGCACTTGAAGTGGGCAAGGTGGGTGGGCAGAGTTCCTCAAACCCAGTTCCACCTTCGGGCTTACGAACGAAGCGCTTGGTGATCGACGTCGTACGATGCGATCCTGGCAGGAATGAAAGTGCACCATTGGATTGCGTGCATCTTTCCAGGGGTATCCAGAACCCGAGGGCAGTGGGAGGCGACGTATACTGAAGGAATCACTACACCAGTGGAAGCCCTGAGATAAACCTACTCACGAGGAACGTCCTTCATATGACGCCGAGGGTAAACAGTAAGGGTAAGTTGACCTCACGATTCACCAGTTAGTACAGAGTGACTCACGAATCATTGTGTTCAGGAACTATCCAATAAGCTGTTGTGAGGATCAACGGCATAAACCAGATACAAGCCTAGTTACCAGCACCGCCAATCTCTGGTTGCTTGAAGATGACCATCGACTGAAGAGCTATTACGCAACTCATTGAACGATAACGGTAGTCGAGATCTCTAAAAACCTACTTACCAACAGGATCATGATGGAATTTGAGGTCTTTCACCAGCGCTTTCAGCTTATCATTCTCTAGAGTCACCTGCCGGAAGACCGGATCGAGTACGTGCAATGCTGCAACACGTTGGTCAACAGTTTCAAGTGCTAGCTGATAACACACCATGCCCAATTTTGTTCACCACCTTGGTTTTATCCCGAGTAAGCCGGCCATTCTCATCTACGGTGTCTTCCTCTAGGAAGTACCGTATCTTATCACCCGAGTTGAGGAAGTAGTCGTCGCCAACGTGGTTTTTATCGCTTGTGGTGAATTTGGTCTGGTGATTTATGCATGACGTTACTTTGGTAAGACTGCGGTGATCAAGCACTCACGAGCGGGTGATCTTCTACTCTGAAATTACTCAATAGATCTTCCGAGCGTTGGAGCAAAGATGAGACCTGATCTTGTGACAAGAAACTTGGAATGCAAACGTAACTGTCAAGTCATCCACGGTTAGGTCGCCCCTGGAGAGACGAGAAACAGTAGTAGTCACCCCTCTCGGTCAAACTGAACAACACGATCGTTAGCTGAGAGTGGACCGCGACTCCTAGATAAATCATTACGCTGACCTGGTTCACTTGTTCCTGTGTCAGGAATTCCATCATGATGGCTCTGGTTGACTTCGCCAGTATCAGTGATTGAACAGCCGCAAGATCCGAATGGAATGTCAAAATAACAAGTAGCCGTGCATACATCAATTACTCTGCATAGGTACGAGTACAATAAGATTATGGTACTCGATGGTATTAGGCTGTACTGTACAGGACACTTAATAGAAGCCCAAAACGTAATTTCAGACCTCTGGGTCCGTTGTGTTATCATCTGCATCAATGTTTTCTCCATTCGCCAGGCGTTGAATAAGATGATCAATCTTTGCTTTGTGTATCCGGTGATGTTCCTGCCATCCTTTCCATGGATGGTGAGGGTGCTGGAATAAATGCGTTCAGAGTTGACCTTGTGGGGCAATGCAAGGTAGATGTACCTGTCGCCCGAAGGCTTGAAATATTTTATCCGACGTGCCCTCGGGCTTTGTGAAAAAATACTTGGCGAGAAGAATGTCATCCGACCGAGAATACCGCATCTTCTTTTCCGGTGGTTGTGGTAAAGGATCATCACCTTCTGCCCTGTTCAATTCATGTTTGTGACGACGCCAAAACTTCATCCACGATGCACGAGAGTGATGTGGCGCCTGTGAGGAACATGAGCGGGACATAGTGTTCAGAGTGAATATAATGACCTTAGTAGCGACATCTTTCCAGAAGGCTACCATGTCGAAACGATCCTGAGATCTAGTAAGAAGTGAATACATCAGCATATAAACAGGTGCTATCTTTCATAGACTAGACCTACTTCCTGTACTCCATGAAGCGGACCAGAAATGTGACGTCCTGTTCCGTGAATGCGACTCCTTTACCAGTCGTACTCCGGAAGAGTGCTCTTGGGGGAGTTGGAGAGCGAGTACGCGGTTGATTGCCTTCCTGCTGCAATCGTTGTTGTGCCGCTGCTATGATTCCGGGACCGGTGCTAGTGCGGATTTGTTGTTCCGCTTCGTTCTGACCCTCTTCACCTTCTTCTTGGGGTAACACTGAATCACCGAGGTCCATGGAATATCCACCGAGTCTAATTTGATGTTTGTTGCAGTACCGGCGCCAAGAGTAGAAGCTGTTGAGAAGTTAATTGATGAGGCAGACTGAAAGACGTGGGTACTCACGTATGATGCGGGGCCTAGGTAACAAATGACCGAGTAAGAATTTATAGTATACCAGGGAAAATAACGGACCTTCACAGCGATCCTCTCGCAGATCTCCCTCAAGCTATGGAAAGATGAATTTAAAAGACCTGTTTTACGTCGGAAAGTAATGCTGCGCAAACCTGAGTACAAGACCTTGCTCCTGACAATAATCGATGTATCTCTTGAGGTATAACACGTCATCGGATGTGAAGAGATTTCCACCATATGTGCTCTTGATCACGCGGCTTGGCGGTGTAGGAGATCGAACGGGTGGATTCCTTCGATTGAGGACAAGTGTCGAGGGGGGTGCCGCGGGAGTGCCCTGCAGAGGTGTCAGCTATACGTGCCTGCCAGCAGATAAGATGCCTGCCTGGTTTCGAGATCGCTTCCGACCGCGAGATTTTTCTCCCGCAGCATTGTCGACAGGAACACTCGATGCTGAACCGGCAGTAGAAGGGCCTGGATCGTGGATGTAAGGTGGAGCTTGCTCGTAAGGTGGCTCGTACTGTAAACGGGAGGGTCAAGTCATGTGAGACAGGATGAATGGATTACCAGACTGACTGTGGCAGGATCATAGGCATATTCGCCTGGGGGAGGAGCTGGCCACTCTGTTTGATCATCTCGATACCTATAGCCGTAAGAAGGGCCGCTGGGGCCGGCGACCATGTGAGGTGGAGGTTGCTCGAAGCCGGTGACCCAAGGACCATCCCGATATGGTTGTGCGGGGCGAGGGAGCAACCCGGAAGGAGGTTGAGGAGGGGGCATGTGAGTCTGTTGTGGTGCGATGGCGTTGGGGGCCTGCCATGACTGAGGTGGAGCTGCAGTGGGTGGCTGCATGCCGCGGGGATGTATTGGGTGTCCGTACACGGGGTAAGGGTATGAACCCTGTGGTGGTGGGTGGACCATAGAATCAGCTGGCCCCATGGTCGCGAGTGCCTGCGGATGGGAAGGAATGGGAGGTACTTGAGCGGGGGGGCCTGCGTCATTCTGGGATGGGACAACCGGTAGAGGATCGACCCTATAATGGGGATGATCTCAGTGGGGACAGGAGTGTGTAAAAGGACGCGTACTTCTCGGTACCGGTGATTTTGCAGCCCGCCCAGTTGTTCTGAAAGGTCTGGAGTGCACCGAGACGAACACATTCGTGGACCCAGCGGGAATGGAGAACGATTTTGCCTTTTTTACCGGCATACTGGCGGAAGAGATTTTGACCCGACTCTTTATGAGGGTCAACTGGATCGTGGATGAGCGAGGAGGTAGGGGATGCGATATCGATCGAGACTTGCCTAAGATGTAGGGGGTGCCACTGTAGCTAGGGGATACGGCGCCGCCATGTTTCTGAGAGAGCTGATAAGGAGAGATCGGTGGACAGGGAGCAGACGTACTGTGATGAAGTCTACGAGGTCATCTCTGTCGTCGACGTCCTTCTCGATGTATATAGAGAGGGGAGTGCCCATCATGGGCTCGAGAAAGAGGGAGGCATTGTGTGCATCGGACGAGGGCGGGGGAGCGTTGTGTGAGTGAGCGCGTCTGGCAGAGCGGGCTGGTGCCATGGGTCTTGGCCAGGACTGGTTTTGATGGAGGGGCGAAAGAAAAACAGCCACCGATTTGGTAACTGACCAGTGGTTGGAGTCCTGCAGCGGAGTTTGAATGAAAATAATGAAAATAATAAATGTTGTGGATTGTTTGTGTATATCAACATTGGAATGGCGGAGTCTCAAAATGTATTATCTGGAAAGAGAGCTGCGCCTTCCTCCCGCTTTTCACCATGGCCAACGTCGCCGGCCGTAAAAAATCAATCGCGTCCAACCCCGGCCTCGTCATCGAAACACCCGTCGCTAATAATAATATTCTCAACAAAGCCGCCTCCGCTTCCACCTCTCTCTACCAGCAATGTTCTTCTCTCCGTGCACGGCTCATGCGCATCCCAAACTTTTCGCATTTCTTCATCCTCTCCTCTCCAAACGGTGATCTCCGTCAGTCAACCGATCCCGTCACTCAGCTCTGGGACTGCTTCACCCTCGGCATCCCTCTCTGCTTCCTCTTCAACCTCCTCCCTCCTCCCACTCGTCCCATTGGCGAGATTACCACAGATCCCGCAACCTTCGATGTCTCTAACGAGAAGGAGAAGAAACGTGCAATCGCTAAATTCGCCATGCGCTTGTCTGAAATACACAATTGCGAGCGATTCACTGTGTCCGACTTGTGGGATCGACATTCTACCGACGGCCTAGTCAAGGTGTGTACTCCTCCGTCGCAACCCTTGTTCATAACCTTGACTCTCCTGTAGGTTGTTAGCACCGTCACCACCCTCGTTGACCTGTTGCCTTCCGATATCTTCGAGCCAACTCCATTATCTCCCCCTCTGCTTGCATCACAGGAATCACTCGACTCTCTTGCAAACCAGGTTTTGAGTCCGACTGTTGCTCCAAATGCACACGATGCTGCCCGGAATAATATCGTCAGAGAAATGGTGGAAACGGAACGCAAGTATGTACAAGACCTGGAGGTCATGCAGGTAAAGACACGTCCTCTTCTTCCCCCCTCCCCCACTCACTCGAGTCAGAAATACGCAACCGCGCTGTCGCAAAGCAACACAATAGACCAGGATACCATCCATCTACTCTTCCCAGGTCTCAACAAGCTATTGAACTTCCAGAGAAAGTTCCTTATTCGCCTCGAAAGCACGGCCGAGCTTCCTTGGAAAGATCAGCGCTGGGGCCTGCACTTCCTCGAAAACGTGAGCCAATTGTCCCCATTTCGGTCCTTCACAATTGCTTAATGCGGCCCTTTCATTCTCCATTCGTGCTCCATTTGGAACAATAGGAAGACGAGTTCGCAGTTTATGAGCCATATTGTGCTAATTACACCAATGCAGCGGATATCATGATTAAAGAGGAGCAAAACTTGTCGGTATGTGACCTTGCCTCTGATTTCATATCCAATCCTCTCCAGCTCGGTTTCCATGCGAGCCAGTTGGTGTGACGACAGGCGTCATCCGTCATGTCCAAATATAGCTTTTTTTGACGCTTCCATTTTTATAGGTACACAACAATCTGATCAACGCCAAATCGGAACTACCTGCTTTCCTAATCAAACCCGTCCAAAGAATTTGCAAATATCCACTACTCCTTGATGTGAGCGACCTCAGGCCTCCTCCTTTATTTACATCTTTTCATTTGCGTATGCAGTCCCTAGTCAAGGCTTCAACCATCATCGATTATTCACACTACGAGGAGCTTCAAGCAGGTTCCTCCGCGGCGAAGCGAATAACAGACAAGATTAATGAGGCACAGCGTCGCGCGGAGAACAATCAAACTGTACGAAATCTCGAAGGTCGTGTCAAAGACTGGAAGGGCCATCATCTGTCCAATTTCGGCAATCTCCTTCTGGACGATATTTTCACCGTCACCAAATCAGAAGTTGATCGAGAGTACCACGTCTTTCTTTTCGAAAAGATTATCTTGTGTTGCAAGGAGGCACTTCAGTCGCCACCGAGTGGTAAAAGGGCCACCAAAAACAACTCGATCCTGAAGAAGCAGCTTACCCCTTCTGTCGCATCTGTCCCTGGGGTGCCGAATAAGAAGAAGGATACTCCACTCCTCCTAAAGGGTCGTATCTTTCTGAATAATGTAACCCAGGCTATTCCGAGTTCACCAAGAAATTCGGTCGGTGCGTGTGTGAATTCTTATCCCACAACCCACATTAATATTCCCGTTAGGCTCTTCTACCATCAACCCTTATTCTCTTGCCGTATGGTGGCGAGGCGATGACGATTTAGAGTACTTCACTCTTCGTTGTCGCTCGGAAGAGCAGTTAAAACAGTGGGAGACCCAGATTAACAGGCTCATCAGGGAGGTAGCAACTCGACGGGCCTCAGACCGAAATATTTCGCAGTTCGTCACGCACAGTGGCCACGCCTCCGTGTCCCCTTCAATTACCCAGCGGTCACCACTTCCCTACACCCATGACAGAGCATCATCTTCGATATCGCAGGTCCAATATGTGAATAGTCTACCGCCTCATCCAGCTAGCGGTCGTCACCGCCCCAGCCCTTATGCAAGCGAGGAACAATTTTCCATGGCTTCGTCTTCTGGATCATATTCTAGTGGTGGTTATCATGGTCAGGTTTCTGCAGAAGGGTTCGAGTTTGATCTCGACGACGAGTATGAAGATTATCCACCGTCAAGCATCCCTTCATCCGGGCGCGGTACCCCAGTAGGCACACACCGCCTGACTGGACAAATTCTTCAACCGGACCGCGATCCCTTCCCTGGGCACGATCATTCCCGAGCTCGAGCAGACGATACCAACGGTTATATACATGCCCCATGGAGATCGCCCAATGGTACCCAGCCTTTCGCCGCTGCCGTTGGCTCCATTTTACCTTCTTACCGCCCACAAGTCACGCGTATGAGCTCCACCGCAAGCGTAACGGAATCCAACTTCGGCTCTGGCTCTCGACCTCCTCGAATTCCCCTGCACACCCAATTAAATTCCCATAAATCCACAGGCGCATATGATCAACCCGATACACCGACCTCCATTAATAGTATTCCCATCGCTCCGCCAGTTGGCCGGTCCAGGAGTGCAAGCCAACCAAGCACATATATTCCACAGACATCCCCACCTCCCATCCCCAATGGCGCATGGGCACATCGTTCGCAGACTTCGACGGCGGAAAACAAGCGCGGTAGTGGCTCAAGCCAATCCACTCGCGGCTCGTCAGAGGAGTCACCGAACAGTTCGTCGCCAATAACACCGTTTGGTTCCAGTGAGTCATCATTGGCAGGACCAGGGCTTCGACCGTCGAGGTCGCAAACGTTTGAAAGCATTACCACGAGTAACGGTCACCTCCCTTCTGTGAAGGTCAAGGTCCATTTCCAGGATGATATCTTTGTCATCCAAGTCCCTCGTTCCACAGAGTTCAGCGAACTTGTGGACAAAGTAGGGAAGAAGATTCGGCTTTGCGGCCCACGTCGGGATGACACTCCATTGAGAGTGAAGTACAAGGACGAGGATGGTGACTTGATATCACTTGGGTCGACCGAAGACGTCCAGATGGCTTTCGAGTCGTTCCGCCCTGGCGGACAAGTCACCCTCTATGTCACGTAGGTCCCTTCAAATTAGTGGTAATGCTATCCTCTTCCTTGTTATCGCGGTATGGCCTTGGCTGCGATTGTTTTCGCACTGGGTTTTCACACGATACCTCCCTTCGTCGAGTTTGTGTTTCACACATTCGTTCATCATCCTTGTTTCTCTCACTTCTTTATAAATTCCCTAACTTTCGACTTCGTGTCTAGTACAGCCATGTCTTGTGGACACCTGTTTCGTCGCTCTCTAAACTCTTCGATGTCACTGAGTATCATATCTAAAACATGGAGGAACATCGGTCATGTATAACTCTTGATAGAACACTACACTCATTGCTACGGGTCTTATTATAATATTGGTTACAACAAAGGAACACTCAGGCTCGAGTAAGGGCTACGATCTATGGTCTATGTAAATCTTCTCTAGTGTTGCAATGTATGTACAACTTTTATAATGCTTCAGGCGACAAGTCACCCAAGGTGTGCAAGTCCATGGCACTCATGGCGCTGTGCAAGGAGCGGGCGTCGTCTCCGTACTCCGAGTGTCCATCAATGGTTTCCTGTTGTCATGTGAGTTACTGTCAGAGCTCGGGGTTCAGGCACTCACATCAAAGTAGTGGTGTACCAGGCTGCGAGGAGCTGCGACCAGACTGTCAACAAATGCAAGATAATTCTCGTCAAGGAAACTCACTGCGTGGCGTTCTTGGTAATCGGCACGTCATTCCGCTCTGTAAGATGTGATACGCAACCAAGCCCGACCTGCCAAGGATAAAGTGGTCATTCGACATGCACAGGTTCCCGCGTCAAATGTCTCACCATCCTGTTTGATGTGACGCTCCAAGCCCTCGGCCGGTGTCTGCATGGAAATACTAGCGCTCTCGATCAGTAAATACGGCTGCATGGAAATGACTCCTGTCCCCACCTCGTAAAACCAGACATAATCGCGGAAATGAGGGTCGCAGTCCAACTTGGGATTGCCACCATTAGTAGCCCTTTTACCCTCCACATCGCGTCCAAAAATGTGGATGATACGGTGTTGAATTTCTTCCGCAACTTCAACGAGATTCATGTACTCGCCGCTACCTGTAGGGCATTCGACCTGAAGGTCATCTCCGTAGTACTGATAAAATCTTTGAAGACTTTCGATGAGCAAGAAATTGACGGCGAGCCCTGGAAAGACCATGAGCGTGTGGACCCGGTATGCGTCTAGATCTTACAGACGGGTCCACGCCAGTTCGAGTTTCCGCCAAACATTCCGGAGTGCGAGTCGCCGGGCCAATACCTAACTTCATATCGTTCCCCGTGCACGTCCATACCCCAAGGTTTCTCTTTGTGTAGCTTTGACAAACTAAGCAACGTTCCGTGAGTACCCTGGTCGGCAAGATGGTTCGCAACCAAACGTACGATCGGATACCGTATTCACTCAAAAACTCGTTTTCATCCAGCATCTTCTGTAGGATACGGACAAGCCTCTCCTTGCTGGCGAGCGCGAGCAGACGCCGTTCGCCCTTGCCTCTGACTGTAGAACACTTGAGGGACCGAATAAGGAGATAAGGATACCACATTACCCTTCATATTCGCCATATTCCGAGCCGAGACCTCTGGCCTGTTATCGATGAACCACTCCACTCGCTTCCTGAATCCAGGGAATCGATTGAGTACAGCCGGTTCGAGGACAAGGGTTGCGTAAAGGGGAATGAGGCCAACAAGGCTGCGCACAGGCAACTGGGTCGACTTCCCGGGGCCGAACTGGATGACGTCATAATACATCCCGTCTTCCTCGTTCCAAAGGCTCTGCTCGTTATCTCCCGACATGTAAGTCATCGCGTCGGCAATGAAGATGAAGTGCTAGGAATGGTGAGAGAAATGGAACATCTACGAGCAATTCAACGTACCTCGAAAAACTTGGAGGCAATGTCTTCATACACCGAATTATGCTTCGCAAGCTCAAGGGCTATATTCAACCTAGACATGCTCAAGGAAACTCGTGATGCATCCCCGCCGAAGACTCACATATTTAAACAATAAAACGCCATCCATGCGGTGCCGTCTGCCTGGCGCAGATTCCCCCCTGTAGGTAGCGGCTCGGAGCGATTGAAAATTCCTATATTATCAAGCCCGAGGAAGCCTCCTTCAAAGACGTTGTGTCCCCCGGAGTCTTTTCTATTCACCCACCTGTGAACATCACCATCAGTCAAGCAATATTTCCGGGAATGCATTCTACGAACCATGTGAAATTCAGCAATAGCTTCTGGAAGACCCTTTCCAAGAATGGTACATCTTCCCGGCCTGTGAGCTTACGTTCAATCTTGAAAACTCTAAATGTCGCCCTACAGTCCATTTCAGCTCAAAGGTTCGAACAGGTTGAACAGGAACGGTGCACACCAGGCATGTACCGGGGGATTCACATCAGAAAAATTCCACTCATACGCAGGAATCTGTCCGTCCGGCTTCATGTACCATTCTCTAGTCAGCAAATCTAACTGTTTCTTTGCGAAAGTCGGGTCAACGACAGCGAGGGGTATACAATGGAAAGCGGTATCCCAAGCGGCAAAAAACGGGTACTCCCATCTAAGCAAATCAGCTGCCGAGGTTGTCACAAGAACGGACAATGGTACCCACTTATCTGGCATGGAAAGGATATCTTCAATGTGCATATGTCGCCAATCCTAGCGAGTGGTTTAATGAGGGCTGATAAATAATCCAGAACACAAACCTTGTTTCGAATATCCTTACGTCCGGGAGGAGGGGAGGGTTGCGCAGGATCACCTTCGATCCATTCTTTTTGAATGAACTGGTAATACTGTTTCGTCCACAACATGCCTCCCAGAGCTTGCCTCATGATTTGCTTGAAATCATGGCTCATCGGGCCGAATACGAGCGAGTTGTAGAACTCGTCCGCTTCTTGGCGTCGTTCTTCTATCACTGCATCAAAGGCACCTTCATCCTCCAAGGCGAGGACCTTTGAGACGGACTGTGCTGTTAATCTTATGCGTACAACAGCGCATCCACCGTTACCAGGAACATCTTGGAAGGTATAATGCGCCGCAGATTTCGTGCCCCGCTTTTGGGGGTTTGCAAAAGGAGACACCTGGTTGTCCTTTTCGGAATCTAAAACTTTCGACTCGGAAGTAGGTCGATGTGACGGGATGATATGATCATGAAAAGCGTCCTTGACATATGGGGACGCGTTTTCCCCACCGTAAAGGCGGCAAAAGTTGGTATCGTTCTCCGTAAACATAAGTTCGGGTTGAATGATGATGTCTTCGTCCGCGACGAATGTACCTTCCGCATCGACGGGTGGCGGAGAGGGTAAGCAGTACATAAAGTACTTCTCCATAGTTGGGTGACGTATCCGGATATATTGGATATCGTTTTCCATTACCGAGCCAGTCAGGGAGGGCATGGGAGGCTTGACAGCGGGCCACGACCATGTGTTTCGGAACCACAACTGGGGAATGATATGGAGCGTCGCAGGTTCCGGCCCGCGATTGTACGCGGTGATCCGTACATAAACGCTGTTCGGATCATCTTCCTCTTTTGCATACTACGCAATATGATTCGGGTAAACAGTGCTGTGCGGAAAACAAAACACACACCTCCATGAAGACATCCCAGTACCGGTCGTCTTCGAAAATGTCCGAGTCTAGGATCTCGTACTCTGCCACGTCCCGATCCCGATGGACATTCTCTGTCACGAGTTCCTCGTAGGGGTACCTGCGCTGCGGGTACTTGTATAAAAATTTCATGTACGAATGAGAAGGCGTCGAGTCTAGATAATAGTAAAGTTCCTTGACATCCTCGCCGTGGTTTCCTTGATGGCCAGTGACGCCAAAAAGCCGTTCCTTCAACATACGGTCCTCGCCATTCCACAAGGAGAGCGAAAAACAAAGCCGTTGGTGATTGTCTGAGATACCACCAATGCCATCTTCGCCCCATCGATAAGCCCGGGATCGTGCATGTTCGTGAGGGAAATGGCTCCAAGCGTCACCGTTTTCTGAGTAATCCTCTCGGACCGTTGCCTGGAGCAAGTGATGTGGGAATCAAAACATAGTGGAGCTCTGCTGGACGATGCTTACCCACTGCCGGTCGCTGAGATATGGGCCCCATCGTTTCCAATGGCGAAGCCTAGCATCGTCTTGTTGAAGACGGTACCTCTCTGTCCCTTGGTAGTCGAGACCCAACCTTGCACTCAACCGTTCACGGTAGCTCTTCTGGATGGCGTCGCCTGACACAGTCGGGCTCGCTTTTGGGACCTTCAATGGCGGGGGGTCTGGTTTAGGAATCTGAATTGAAAGACGGTTCTCGCGAGGGTCCACATCGCTTGATGGTGGGTTGATAGCGTCTTCTACGCCTCTGAAGAGTTTGTCTTGAATCGCTTTGACCGTAGTGGAAGCCATGACAGAAAAGTCTCAGTTAGTATGTCGAGTCTTATCTCTTTGGGCTAGATCCGACTGACGTCATGATGTAGACTCTGCATGCCATCGATATGGAAGAAAAAACATAAAGGGTATACAGTCGAATGTATCATTCCGTTTGAGAATAGGCTGAATGGTTGAAATCATCAAAGAAATTACTGTAAAGTTGCCAATGGCATTATGTAGCGACCCGCCTGCAGATCTTATGTCAACCAGAGTCCGGCGTGTAGACCAACTGATCCAAATCAAGTCCGTTGGTAAATCAGTATCACCATCCAGACTCCCCAGCCGCCATCAACACGCTCTGTGTCCAGTTGAATTGCTCCTCTTCCGGGAGACTGACATCCAAGTGGCGGAATTGGGCGCCTTTACTAGGCTCCCTGTTTCGCGAAAGGGGTATACCACGAGCCATTGATCCCTGTGGTTCCGTCAAACCATGCTCCATGGCATGTCCGACAGAAGCGGTATGGCCCTCCTCATCTTCGATACCTAAAGCGAGCGAAATCGAAGACTCGTCAATCGCCGTATTCAATACTGGCGGGTAACTGAATCGGGAGGACTGCGGGGCCGTGACCGCAGATTCTGGAGAGGAGTCAGGCGTAGAAGACGTCCGCAGAGGACTTTCTTGCGCTCTGGCGACCACAGGGGATTGTTGCGTAGGGGGTAAAATGGGCGACGACGAGTGTTTGGAGAAGAGAAGATGTAGTGAGGGCTTCTTCAACCGTTTTGCACGAGAAGCAATGGAAGCTGGCCGAGCCTCTGCTGAGATAGAAGAAGAGAGTGAAATAGAAGGGGTAGATTTACGATGTATAATGGGGTTACGGGAGATGTTGTCTCGTGGACCGGGAAACTGGAACTGAGCTTCCGATGGATGCTGCGCGGGCCGCATAGTTGGGATCGGGAGGGGAATAGGTTCCGTAACGTCAGGGGAATGGGGGGAGTTGGAAGAATTACACTCATCCACAAGTGTCAGTGCCTTTACCATATGTATGGGTGATCCCGATGACAGCGATGGAACAGACAAAGAATCTGTAGAACATGATAGTGAAGGTGGGGAATATGGGTTGGTCAACTTGAAATTCAAAGACGTGGGAGTCACCGGGCGGCAACCGTGTGATAGATGGGAAATTGAAGAACTGTCGTCCGTCGTCGAGAGCGACGATGACAATGTCTCAGCGTCAGGCACCTCAGGGGAATGGGAAATTGTAGCACGTCCAGTAATAGGTACTCCAGATCTTGGCTCACAAGTCGATGAAGATGACGACCCAGCAGAAATCGACACATCAGCGGTAGGAAGGTTGGGGAGAGGTCGGATAAAACGATCCCCTTCGTTCGATGGTCTCGGTTGCGGTGCCGTCTGCCTGGCGTCAACAGCATCATCTGCCTCCTCATCCACTTTTGATACATCAACTGAGGGTAGACTGTTTTCTTCTGCAACGGTTTCCAGGTCCGGAGCTTCCTGGCCCGGATGGACACTATCCCAAATGCCCTGGCTCTCGCACAACGCCTGTAGCAAGGAGGGGTTCATGCTTAGACTGGGACACAGCACGAGCAACAGGTTGCTGAGGGGCATCTTCGTCTCCGAGCTTCTCCTAGCGGTGTGGTTGATCACCTCCGTCACCGTGAAGAGTAAATCGCGGTTTTCCTGTGGTAAGCGAGATATAAGGGACGCTAGAGCTTTGCATAGCAAATCGGATGGAGGGTGGGTCCCGCCAAAGTTTGGCATCCCAATTGTCGAAAGTGACGGGGGTTTTCGCAGCCCATGGATGTCATTCAATGGTGGGGGATCCTGAACATTATTAGTCAACCGTTCCGATGCCATGGCAGCATCAAAGTAGGGCATCAATTGGTTCGTTAGGATAGACTCGGGCACTGCAATGGCCGGGTCAATCACGAGTTGCATCTAAAATATATAATACCCACATTCTCGCAGGTAAGCCTTAAACACGGAAGCAACCGCATGAGGGTCCAAGTCTCCAGGGTTCGATTGCACGATGTCGAAATCAGCCCCTGTGTTTGGAACGATCGTTTTCGAATCAGAACCCTAAAACATCAAGGCTCACCAGTATCGAACTCAGCACGAAGCTTGACTACATGGGATGAACGGCCACTGACACTGTAAACAGAACGGTAAACAACCGCAGCGTAAAAGTTGCTTTCGTACTGCGTACCGAAAAAGCCCCTGCTCCTGAACGCCCCAAGCAAGAATATGCTGTGCGCACCTCACGATCAAAGCAGGAATGTGGCGACTTTCTAATGAACCCGAAGGCTGGCTCCACTGGATAGGTTCCGAGATATCTGAATCCTCCTCCTGTTCCTCGGGTATCACGTCCTGCTCACAGAAGACGCGCAGAATAGAGTCTATTGCGGTCCCTTCCACACAGGTTTTAAGGTCTCTCCCGAAAACCATGCCACCAAGAGCCTCTCCCGAAGGCGACATCCGGATGGGACCGCGGATGCATGTGCCGAGTTGTGGTCCCGCGTGGTCCGATAAAGAAGAGGCAACAGAACTAATAGATGGGGTGTGGGGGTTATGGCGAGCTTTCCTACCATAGGCGTGAAGTGCCGACTCCGAATGACTTGAGCTTGCACGAGACGGAGGTCCAGCACGAGCACCAGTCGACGGTTCTCCAAGTGGCGACGCAAGAGGACTTGAGATTGAACCTTTTGAACCCCAGACTCGACCCATTCTTTCTACGGCACGTCTCGCAAGCCCAGCGGCAGGGGCAAATCCCGAGGTCATGCTGATAGCTGTTTGACGGAATGATGGATAGGAAGAATGTGCTTGTGGTGATGGTGAGATTCTCTGCGGGGTGTCCGGAAGGTCTGGTAGCGTGCGATCTATCCGTGAAGTACCCAAATTGGAGGCATGGCTCACGGACTTGGCACTGACATGTCGAGTTACAGCGTCCCCAGTGTCCGCAGGCGATGAAGAGAAAGTCTTCGTAGAGATCTCACCCGTGACAAGGCGCTCCAATCCACATCCCTCTGAAGCCGATCTAGGAAGAGCGACCGTGATTGTCTCGAGACTCATCGTTGCATTCGCAGTAGTGGGGCCAGAGACCATCAGCGAAAGAGGAGGTCCGAGATTGAGGGATTGGGACCTCCGATCTCTGAGTCGTAACGACGAGGCTGGAGAAGTGCGACTGCACGTTCGCGCCTTCTCGTCATCTGGCGACCCTTCCTCCTCCTCGGCCATGACGAACTCTGCATCTGTGATAAGCGCACTTAGGCGCTTATTCATGGGTACGATGGTATGGGTAGAATGCAACGACTCTGCGAGCGAAACGGGGCGAGGTGTCCTGCTACCCAACGAAGGGCGAATGGTATGGAGGCTCAAGGTAGAGTCACTTTTCCTGCGGATGTCCTTGGATTCCGACCTCTCATGATCTTTCTTCTCGGCTTCCTTGGATGCGATCTGCTCCATATGCTCCTCACTCTTCCGGATGTAATCCAATGCCGGTGCAATGGGACTGGAGTTTGTGATGACGGATACGCGTCTATCTACATCGGTATTGATGGGCGGGGGACGAAACGAGGAAACGGGTGATTGTGGAGCGTGCTTGGGTGGTGGAGGGGGTGGTGGTAGAGTGAGACTAGTAGTCGCAGGAGACGGAGGTGGAACCTTCTTGTTGAAGACATGTTGCGCGAGCTGGAGAGTGAGCTGTTTGGGACCAGACTGGCGCAGAGGAGTAACCGACAGTCCACGGGGCGATTCGTCGAGTTGCGGGTCCTTCCCCTTATCGATCCTTGGCGACGGTGGAGTTACAGAGTCTAACTTTTTCCGCCGCGAGGTGAAAGCACGCTTGAACCGACTCGCATTCAATGTCGGGGAACCCAATGAAGATGGAGCGGACGAAGGGGAGGATACGGTGGTAGCACCCTGCGGCCGGCTGACGACTTGACCCATTGTAGGAGTGGAAGAGGATGGTGGATGGTGGCTTGAGGCAGGAGCTCCAAAGATACTCTTCAACGTGGCGGGAGGGGGTGTAGGGAGCTGATCGGCGGGTGGGATACCTGAACGAGAGGGGGGTGTTGCACGTGGCACCTGGGAGGAAACATGGAACGAAGGAAATGAGGACGACGGCAAGGCCGGGAACGTGGACAATGACTGCTTGTTCTGGGCCATGAGGTCCTGGCCGGCCGGTGCTTTTCTGACGGGGGAGAGCGGGGAGAGCAACAACTTAGGCAGATCGTGGACTTGAGAATCAGGTCAAATGAAATAATTACGGTGCTACAGCGGGAAGACGGGTCAGCACAAAAGGGAGACAAGGTGCAAGGCATGCTTACCATGCAGATCCTGGATTGGATAGATACAAAGTGTACTAGTAGTAGTAGTTGATATGATCAGTCAAGACCATCAACGGCCGAATTGAATGAAGGGACACCGCTCAAATGAGCCCGTCGTGGAACTTTAAGTATTATTTATCATGTTACTATTTATATTTCAAAAGTTTACCACACTAGAATGTTGAATACATCATGATGCTAGAAGCACGTCTTTCACTAGCTCGTAGATGAAAAACGACGTTGCTATACTCGGCGCAACTTTTACTGTCAATGCAATCGTAAGCGTCGCATCCGAATCGCAACTTTGATCAACTCACGTAAATTCGGCCACAGTCCACGATACAACCCGCGTAGCCCTTCTGTCCGGACGATTGTCCACAATGCATCTATGGCTCCATTATACCGATACCCCATCCCTCCATCCGCCATTCCCACAACCTGCATCTTCCGTCTCAGTACGTCAAATGGAAACGTCAACGTTTGCGAAATGGACCCTGCAGGATCATGAACATTCAGCGTGAACACAAAACCTAGTACGGATGGACTGCGCACCAGCTAGAGCACCGCAGAGTAGTTTCCTAGGAACACTAGCGCGACCAGGTGGCGTGATGATGCCACGCAAGGCCTCGTACGCTGCGAAATTGATCCCAACATAAGGGGCAACCCCCATAGCCGTTGCTACAAGCCCTCGATACAACCCACGGATACCGCCTTCTTCGCGCATGACTTTAAGGGTCATACCAAGCATGGTCAGATCGGCCTTTGTGTAGCGTGCATTCCGCATGGATGCTCCAGAAGTCGAGACCGAGTCCGCAGATGGTGGTAACTGGTTTTGTGAAGATATACTTGCCGTGGCAATTGACAATCGGGAGCGCACGAGATCCAGTGGGTATGTTGAGCCTGAAATTAAATTGGTTGAGCGTCGCAGCAAAGGGACCAGGGCGGTGCGCACAAACCGAGGTGATGCCAGCCAGTGCACCACTAACCAACCGTGTCGGGGTATCCAGTTCCTTCGTTCTATTTCTAGTGAAAAGCTATCTGTGACGTGAGTTGTCGTACAGCAAGAGACTAGGGAAATGCTCGTCCACTAACCTTCTTGAGCTGCTCGTACGTCGTGAATTGCACGGCACTGTAGGGCACTATCCGCAGGCAGTTGATCCCATTTCCTCGCATAAGCCCTGCAAATCCTTCTTCCTTCCACATCCTCACAAGACTGCGCCAGACCCCCGTGTATTGACCATCAGAACCACGAGGCTGCACTTGCCTGGAAATTTTCAGTCAGAGCATTGTCAGAAAGTAAGACACGTGTAGTAGGCATGTCACTCACTGTATGATTTTGAGCCTTTCCAACGGACTCACAACAGTCCGTGACGTAGCACCTGCGATACCACCAGCTACGAAGTAACAAAGAAGTTCGGGTGACCAGAACCCATTTTTTTGCGAGTTGGCTTCTACCATCGCACAAGGACTTGAGCCTTGGTTCAGAGCTTGCTCAAGGTGAAGAAGAAGCTCGCCCGCAAGTAAAGTGGAGTAGTCGGGATCAATAAAATCCGAAGATAAGCAAGACTCGAATATGCAATCAATGCGATAACATCAAGTCTTCGGAACAAATTCGGGACAGTACAAGGAGACTACTGATTAGCTTATTATTTCGCATGCTAATGGTCAGGATCCTTCAAAATATGTACGTCACGAATTTGAGGTTCATCCAAGCCTCGCCTTCTTTCTGGTCGATCCACCTTGTGCTGTATTATACCCTTGCATAGCTCCAGCTCCAGCACTCACACTCGCGAAACTGGTGGTACTTCCAGGCTTGGATTGCTGCGACAAGTGCTGTCCCTGGCCGTGTCCGTGTGCCGTCGGACCCTGTGGTTGTGTGTGGGGCTGCGTCGGCGCTGGGATGCCCATCATGGATGGGGCTTCGTCCTGCGTGATTCGTCGTTGAGGTGGCGTTTGATGCGCTGGGACATATTGAAATACGCTGTGACAGGCGTGAGCACCAAACACGGGGAGAAGAGCCCGACGCTGGTCTGACTGACTTCCACGTGGGCCGAGGATCTTCCTGGAACCACCTATGACCTAGGGCATCTTTTGCAGTCAGCCGTTTGCCGGGATCATACACGAACAACTGTCGGAGTAAATCATGTCCTTGCTGCGATCGTATGCGTGACTGGCACCACTCCGCGAGGCGGTCCTGATATCTTGAGAAGGGATCGAGTCAGTATAGGCTGTCCAACTCCTTTGACCACATACGGATCAAGGCGCTTCATGTTCTGGTATTCGGGCATATCACAGACGCCAGGCCAGTCTTTTTCTGCGGAGTGAAATGGTCAAAGACATGGCTGTTGTAGGGAAGTAAAAGCCGTCCCTACCATCTGGCGTGCCAAGGACGTCGAAAATCTTGAGGAGCTGATCCCTCTGGAATGGAACATTCTTTTTAGAGTCCAACTTTGCTTCTTCACCCTTGAATATTGGTCGCAAGCTTGCAAGTTCTGCGAAAACACAACCAACCGCCCAACAGTCGATCGCTCTGTTGTAATGCTTTGCACCCATAAGGAGTTCGGGTGCACGGTACCATATTGTAACGACAACCTTGTCACCTGCAAAAAGAGGTTGTAAGGGCTTATGAATCAGACGAGCGAGACCAAGATCTCCAATCTTGACGATTCCTGAAGCTGTAATGAGTATATTAGCGGGCTTGAGGTCTCTGTGCAGAATATGTGCAGAATGTAGGTAGACGAGGCCGTTTAAAAGTTGGTACACCAGGGATTTCAGTACTTGTGATTGGATCTGGATGCGGAGCGTTTGGGAATAATGGTGTATCACTTGCTGTGAAACAAGGGCTTGAGCCTCCATAGCAGCTTTTGAGCTTTGCCCAGTATTTTGGAACGCACCAGAAAATCATGCTCGGCATAGTCGAACACCATGTAGATTGATTTATCCTCCAAAATGACTTCCTTGAGGGCAACGATATTCTCATGAGATATTTCCCGGTTCAGCTATCCGAGAGACGTCACATCGACGTTGTTGCATGAAGAAAATACAATGCTTACCGCTATCTCCCTAATAGCACTCTGACTGATGCCAGTATACGTCACGACATCCCCTTCTTTATCCGGCTTGAACTTTTTGATCGCGTACATGTCGCTTTCGGACTCGACGCTCTGTGCCTTGTAGACCCTGCCATACGTTCCGGAGGATATGAACCCGAGGATGTTGTACTTGGATGTGACGGTCCGATGTGCAGCATCCCTCTTGGCACGGTAAATCCTCATGGGATCGGTCTGCAGGAGTGTATGGGACCAATCATCTAACATCTGTGACGAGCGTCCACGATGGAAGTCGAAAAGGAACGTGTGAGTTAGTCCTAGACATCAAATAGATCAAGTTCGATTTCAACTAAGTAGCTGCCAGATGCAGTAACATAGTATCTACAACTCGCTGAAAATATGCTAATAACAGGTTT
Source organism: Zangia roseola (assembly GCA_038090095.1). Classification (NCBI taxonomy): domain Eukaryota; kingdom Fungi; phylum Basidiomycota; class Agaricomycetes; order Boletales; family Boletaceae; genus Zangia; species Zangia roseola. The sequence goes on from JBBPMD010000163.1 coordinate 22,976, forward strand.
ACGACCACGACTACAGACGTATCTAGAGCTAATGCATTGTCGTCAGCGACTGACAAGAACTAATCCGAACCGACAAATCGAGGACCAAATATGTTTGTCGAAGCATTATAATATAATATTCAATCATGCGAAGGACCCGGGTTCCCAATTACTTGATTATAGTTCGGTGGGGCTTCAAAGGTGTGATCAGCTGTTGTCGTACTCGACTCGCGTCGCGCATTTGCATTCGCGAGCTTCGGAAACTCGGTGGAAAGCGACAGGCCACCTCCAGGAGCACCAGGGAGAGGCCTTCGCCCCGAAGCCTTCCAGGAAAGACGTGTCAGCAATCTCGATACTACAGCTGACTTATAACCGCCTACGCACCTCGTCAAACATAGTCGATGAGCTAATTGTGTCAGCACGAGCCCCGTCATATCGTGCTAAAGAGTCACTAGCTGGTTGGTAGAATATCCCGAGAGTGGCCTGGGTAGAAACATCATTTCGTATTGATGAAACACTCCTGGTCTCCGGCAACGAAGAATAACCGGTTGCAGCAACTACTGTGGTCATCGGACGCTGTTGCTCGGGAGTAGAAACACGATAGAGGATTTTTTGAGACGCTTGGGCGGCTTTCCAACGTCGGTAGAACAAAACTACGCCTCCAGCACACAGAAGCGCAACCGCTACTGCGATGGCTATTCCAGCAATCACTCCTGAACTGAGTTTGCTACCCACAAACTAAGTCAACTGCCATGTGCACCCAGATCTGATATCACTTACTTCTGCGAGGTACTGCGAAAGAAGATGAGAATGGTAATATACTGATGTGCATCTGGGACATACTTCGTAGAGCTGGCTGAATTTGGGTCCGCTGATGGCACACTTGTACTTGTACTGGATAAGCCTTGGTCAATATGCTAAGTTGAGTTGTATCTTCAGCGACGTACTTGGCTATAGTCCACAACTCTGCATAATCGATGCTAAGGGATTGTCCAGACGAAGCAGGGAGGTTCGAAAGAACGAGTTGGTGTGACCCGGATCCAAGGTTGTCGGCATGGTAGATCATGACTGCGTAGTTCGTAGGGGAAGTGTTTGTTGCGTTGTATGTGATAGTCTGACCACCGTCCAATTGAGCCGAGTACAGCCCATTGTCCGGTCCTGTAGTCCCGTAGAGGGACACTGCCTCGCCTGACAAAGTTATAAGAGAGAGATAACGAGGCGCCGATAACAACACCATACCCTATGTAGTACATGAGCTATAGATTACAAATTTGCAAGAAAAAAAGTAAAACTTACTATGAATGTGAATGTGACGCTCGCACTGTATGTACTTGTGGAGCTACGACAAATCAAACAATGAGTGGGATGAACGTGGTCATTACCAGTAACTTACTGGCCGGTCCCATTGAAAAAGTAGTTGAAATTAGTGTTGCTAGGGGGAATAGTGGTCCAAGCTGGTTCTTCGTATTGAAAGCGGGAATCTGTGTCCTGGACTAATTCGTAAACCAACTGGTCGCCTGTGTTCCCAACTTCCGATTGCCACACGATCTGTGCTAATATCAGGTATTATCGGATGAATGACTGACTCAGAAATCTGACTAACCAAGTCAATGTCTACGTATGATGTATTTCCTGACCCAGTGTTTGTCAGCTTCAAGGTATGCGATCCCTGGCTGACTGAAGTGTTGAAAAGTGACACCCGAAACTCATCGCTCCCGCCCCCATTTAAATTCGGATAACTTGCAGTGTCTAGTTGGATGGTGTAAGTGCCATGGTTCCCTCGGTGAGCGCCGTAAAGCCAGATCTGCGTCCCATTGAAGTTGAATGTTGCCGTGGCGCCTGTTACACTGTTCACCGTGAATGTACCAAGATAATAGCTGTGTAGCGATGTTCAAAAATATACAGTTGATATAATTCAAGTAAAGCACATACTACATGGCGGACGTATCAGCTGATGTACCAGGGACCCAGGTGATTTCATACGAAATGAGGGGAGATTTATCGTCGATCAAGGTAGTGAGTAAGGGCATCCTGGCTTCGACAGGAGTAAGACGCGGAAGGGTAGCTAGAGTAGTGGTGGAAAGGATGTTGATGCACCGTCCTGTGTATGCGGTTATGTGGCGATACTACGGTCTACATAGCAAATCTGAATCTGATACAGGTGACCGACGGGACGGAAACCATTAAGCTGTGATGATGACGACTTTTTTATCATTGTTAGCTCACCGGGTGGATGCTCCCAGACGTCGGAAGTGTGGCTAGCCTGAAAGTCACCTCTTCGACCACCTCGTGAAGTGGGATGAAGTTGTTGCATGGACTGAAACATAGATGACGTAATGATCGGAGACCGCAAATTAATATATTTCGGATTGAAACAACCTCGTAGTGATGTCTCTGAAGCGCTGGTTTTCTACAACCGCAAGACGTTGCGCGGCATCACAACTGCCAGTATTTCCACCTTCTGCAAGTGCACAGCTCGTTAAACATCATGTTTCTCTCCGGAATCCCGAGACAGCAGCACAGGTGGCAGAGGCGTTTGTTCCCGCCGGGACAAAGGACAAGGTCGTTATTGAAGCGTTTCCGGGTACGAAAATCTCCGTCCCACCAGTGTGTAATACTAAACAGTAGATCTTGCAGGACCAGGGATGTTGACGCGTGCCTTACTGCAGCTGCCCAAGGAACGGATACGGAAGATCATTGTCCTCGAGAACGCCGAATGTTTTCTCGACAGTCTCCGGGTATGTTGATATATTACCACCGTCTTTGTGTCTTGTTAAACCGCACGCAGCCGCTTCAAATGATGGATCCTCGCGTCCATGTCCTTCCGTGGGACGGATATGCGTGGAGCACTTATCGAAATCTGGAAACCGAAGGCTATTTGCGGGATGTTGAAGCTTCCAGTTGGGAAGAGCGTATGTTTTCCTTGTCGCGGGAGTTTCCACTTGGATGAATTTCTGTCACTCAGCTGATCCTCAACTTCGTTTTATTGCACACCTCCCCACTTCCATCTATGGCGAACAGCTCATTGCACAGCTGTTGCGTCTAGTCCCTGACCAGGGGTGGCTATTTCGTTATGGCAAAATACCCATGAACTACATTATGCATGATTTTGTGTGGGAGGTATGACAGGGTCATTCTGCTTTGGTCGTGCTGACAGGTTCTTGCAGCGTATATCGGCAGATACAAACAGTGCGGCTAAACTAAAGAACCGCTGTAAATTGTCTGTTATAGCTGAAGCTGTTACCTCTTTTCGGGAGGTTCTCCCATCGGACGCTCTTCAGCCGTATGAACAACATTTTTGGCCACCAAACATGGCTACTGCTGAGGGTCGCTCGAAAAAGAATCGGCGAAACAGAGATATGGTGGCTGTTACTATGCATCCATTGTCAGAACAGGTATCGTCCTCGATATGTGGCAAGCTGAGTTACGGTCACTCATGGTTTCCGCAGACCATCGAGAGAGGACTTATTGACAAATGGGACTTTTGCTTGCGGAAACTATTTGTTCTTAAATCAAATCCACTCGACCGTGCAATTTCGTGCGTTGGGTCATCTTATTTGGTTCCGTTGCTCATCTCGTTTCAGCCATTTAGCTCCAGGTGCATCAACACTGTTGACTATGCTTGCGCATGGTCACAATTCTGGCCATCGCTCGTTTGACACTTCCAAACCTGTGCGCGAGATGGATGTACAAGATTGGGCTGCACTTGTGTCTGCATTTCATTCGTGGCCATTTGCACCTGATGTTAGTTATCTGCTTCGTTCTCACTTACTATGTTGACATGTCTATGATTTAGGACTTGCTTATAACAGATTCATTTTCTCGTGAAGATAGACTTTAGAAGCATTGTTTGACACCGCAGGATGAATGGAATCCACCTTCGTGATGCGCTGACATCGAGGAGGCGAACAGATGGCTACTGAGTGTCTAGTTAACTTAGGAAAATGTATACACCTGAGGCTCTATTAATGCTAGTCGCCTTCGTGATAAGCAAGGTCCGCGGAGCTCAGTATGGTAACTGGTGAGCTTTGTAACGATCATGCACGGTTGTGATGGCATGACAATGAGCTATGACAAAGGTCGTACTGACCACCGCGACTGCGCATACGCCAGACATCGACTTTTTCCGTGCTTTCATGCTCGACGGTATTAATTCATGTGGACAGCCGCAGCGTGCCCAATTGCTTGGTTATAGTTGGGCGGAGGGAGCTCGGTCATCGTGAGAGAGGTGCGATTAGTTGTCATCATGCTCGGCTCGCGTCGCATGCTCGCATTCACGGAAAGCTTTGGAAACTCGGCGGCAAGCGACGTGCCACCTCCAGGAGCATCGGGAAGTGACCTTGGCACCAAAGCCTTCAAGCAAGCAGTATGTCAACGTCCTCAAAAGAAATAGCCGGACAGATCACTCACCTCGTCTGCGGACGGACTAGTAGGCGAACCAAATGTATTGAGAAAGCTTCGGGAGTCACGAGAATTAGGTGAGAGAGGTATCGTTTCGTGGTATTGCGTGATATGGTTGTTGGCTAATTGGTGGACCATTCCAAATGCAGCGCCGGTAGGATCATGTCGTGCCAAGCCTCCATCACTCCTCGTCGCTACAGACGACGAAATGCCGGTCGTAGCCATTGCAACTTCTGGAGGCTGTGGCCGGGGAGTATCGAGTCGGAAAAAGTCGTGGTGAGTTGCCAGGGCAGCTTTCCAGCGCCGGTAGAAAAGGATGGCTGCTCCTGCACACAGAACTGCAACTACTCCTGCAATGGCTATGCCGGCAATTGCTCCTGAACTGAGGTTGCTGATGACAGAGTAAGTCATTTGCCGTGTTTAGTTCTCAGTGCTTACTTCTGCGGGTCGCTGAATAATAGGATGAGACCGCAAAATATCGTGAAGTACGCAAGACATACCCTACGGAACTAGTACTCGAATTTGGGCTTCCGGACGCGGTGGTATCACTGGCGACAGAAAAGTTGATTAATGCGATGAGTGACGAGTATAATTCACAGCAACATACTTGGATATAGTCCACAGCTCTGCATAATCGATACTAAGGGATTGCCCAGATGAAGCAGGGAGATTCGTAAGAACGAGTTGGTGCGACCCGGAGCCAAGATTGTCCCCATGGTAGATCATGACCGCATAATTGGTAGGGTAGACATTTGAAGCGTTATATGTAATAGCCTGGCCACCGTCCAACTGAACCGAGTATGGCCCATTGTCAGGTCCTGAAGTGCCATAGAGGGACACTGCCTCGCCTAATAAACCTGTTAAGCACACTACAATGCGCCGTGGTAACATGCATACCCTGTATAGTACATACATGAGTACGTTGATGACAAATTTGGAAGAAAAGGGGAAACTCACTGTAAAGGTGAATGTTACGCTCGCACTGTATGTACTGGTGGTACTATAAATAAACCTTTGTAAGCTAGGTTGGCCATCTAATTTTCATTACTTACTGGCCAGTTCCATTGTAAAAGAAGTTGAAATTGGTGTTGGTTGGGGGACTAGTGGTCCAAGCGGGTTCTTGGTATTGAAAGCGAGAATCGATGTCTTGAACTGTTTCGCTAACCAACTGATCGCTCGTGCTCCCGACTTCCGATAGCCACACGATCTGAGCAAGGCTGAGTATTACCCTAACAACGAGAAGCCTGACTGACCAGATCAATGTCTAGATATTGGCTATTCGTCCCCGTGTTTGTTAGCTTCAAGGCATGTGAGCCCTGGCTGACCGACTGATTGAAAAGTGATTGCTGGAATGCGTTGTCCCCGCCACTACTCAGATTCGGATAATTTGAGCTGTCCAGTTGAGCAGTGTAAGTGCCATGATTCGGCCGGTGGGCGCCGTAGACCCAAATCTCGGTCCCATTGAAATTAAATGAGACTGAGCCGTCCGTGACATTGTTTGTCGTGAATGTACCTAGATAATAGCTGTCGAAGGAATGAGTGAATACGCCCAGTGACATGCGTGAAGAGCGTACTCCATGGCATACTGGTCATCCCAAGATGTACCCGGAAGCCAAGTATTATCATACGAGATTAGGGGGGACTTGTCGTCGATCACAGTAGTGAGCAGGGGCATTCTGGTCACAACAGGAGAGAAGCCCGAGTGGGAGAGAGGTGGAGATGAAAATTAGCCGCCGCACTATGGAGCGCATGTAGTTATGTGGCAATAGCATGATTACACGGTTGGGTCCGGTGTCCAGCTTGATGCGCTTGCCTCGCAACGGAACAGCTTTATTAAGTAAGATGAATCACGATATGATGATCGGAACTTTTGTTGGGTGAGAGGATAACTATTATACATACGACCCCATTTCACTCGGATGCACCGCAGCACTGGAAGTCATGAGATTGTGGAGAACAAGTCAAGTGTTTTGGCTGTGGGAATTTTTACACGATCGAGACGCGCTTTGTTTACGCGTTGTTGTCGCTCATGTACTATGTCTCACACAAATGTCTCCGAACGCGTCTTCAACCTCAACTCTTCCAATGCCTCCCGTCGCACTTATCCCTATTCACGCTCGTGTTCGTGCATTGCTCCGATCAACGTGCAACGGTACATTTGCTATTGCTGGCAGATCCACCGAACGCGACGTGATCACGAAATTCGTCACGTCGGCGCGCGAGGACAGCTGTTCTCATGATCCACTCAAGTCGTCTCTCTTCATCTCCGGTACACCTGGAACCGGGAAGACAGCACTCGTCAACTCTGTCTTGGCTGGACTCGAGTTTTGCGAAGAACTCAGAGTAATCACCATTAATTGCATGGCCTTGCACAACGTGGATGATCTTTGGGACTGTCTTCACGAAAACATGGACAACAACTCCACGTTGGTCAAGAGAACCAAAGCCTCAAAAGCAAAGGGAAAACGACTGTTGGAAAAGATGATAGCCTCACAGCAGCGAAGATGGTGCGATTTTTCCTGCCATAATCTTGATGTCTGCTGACATGCTTGCCAGTCTCATCGTCCTCGACGAACTCGATCATATTGCAAAGACACCCCATGCCCTCTCCGCAATCTTCTCGTTCGCCCGCAAACACGTCTCTTCCGTTCGCATCATCGGCATAGCAAACACACACACCCTCCCTACCTCAGCAAGTCTATCCAGCGACGAAGCGGCCAATGTCCTAACGCTCCATTTTGGCGCCTACACGGCCTCCCAGTTACTCGAAGTACTGCAAGCGCGTTTATCGCCTTTATTCGACGCCGACGACTCCTCAAAACGAGTCAATGAATTCTTACCCACCGGTCCCTTGACCTTGCTGTCCAAAAAGATCGCCTCGCAGACTGGTGATGTAAGGACACTCTTCGAGGTCCTTCGGGGTGCGATCGACCTTGCTGTATCGTCTCCTGTACCCACCTCCGAAAACCCCATGGAGCAGCCCATCCCCCCCGTCGCACCAAACCATATCTTGGCCGCACTCAAGGCCTACCTCCCTTCACACTCTTCGACTTCGAATACCATCCAGTCCAACAACAGTGAGACGGCCGTCAAGGTCCGGAACCTTGGCCTCCAATCACGGCTAGTCCTCCTCGCCATCGTCCTCGCCTCCAAGCGTAAAGATGCCGCACTCCCTCTCGCATCCATCTCAAATGCACTTCCAAGGACACCCACCAAGCGCACGAGCGCAGCCTCCAAACTCCGTATCCTCCAGCTTCCCCAACTCTACACGTATTATGCCACGATCCTGGAACGCTCCGAGAACGGCGTCTTTGCCCCGGTTTCTCGGAGTGAGTTTTATGATCTTGTCGGTTTGCTCGAGACATCTGGCATAGTCTCATCGACCGTCCCTTCCGCCACGATTCTTTCTCCCTCCAAGTCTGGTCGTCGCGGTTTCGGTCGGACGTCGTCGTTCGGGTCGCCGAGTAAGGCTACCGCTTCTGCGCAAGAGATCCGATTAGTCGAGTCTCTTCGCGTTGAAGAGGTACTACGGGGTCTAGGCGTGGACACAATGTCAATGAACACCGATCCACGAGAGGAAGAAGTACGCGTAATATGGATCCGGGAGAGCAGGCGGACTACCAAAGACATGACACCTGGCACCCTACGTGATCCAGACATCCTACCCGAGGCTTTCGAATGCTGATCTTTTCACGTCTTGTCAGATGACTATACATACCTATTGTTTATCTTTGCTCATTTGGTGCTTGTCTTGTTGGAAATGTTTTAGTTATGCTTATAGATTTATATCACACAGTTACAGGACTCCTACCTCTATGTATGTAATTGGATTTCATGCTTGTAATGACACCTTCAACGAGTCCTCGTCCACCAATCGTTTTGGCTCAGACTTGTCAGGAGGTGCCGAAGTGTATCTACCCCGCCAGGTGGCACCCGCGACTCCCATTCCGGATACGCAACTTGAAGTAGCTCCGGACCCTGACTCTTTCCTTGCTTCTCGAGCATAACTTCCAAAGCCCGTATCTGGCCGCCAGGTCAGAATGACGATAAAGCAGCATCCATAACCGACTGACCAATGCGGTCACCTTTTTCCGAAAGGAGGCGTAAAGGGTCTCCAGCACAGGCGACGCTTGATACTCTGCCACTCGCCCATCCTTGAGATCACCGACCAAGACACAAAACTCGAGAACCACTTCTAGTGTCCCTCTCAAAAGATCGCCAGTAGCCCTTTGCGACGACCTTAAGAGGCAAGCGCTGAGAATATCGTCTAGAACAGAGGAGTGACAGTCAGCCAGGGCAAATACATCCTGGAAGCCACTCGGGGCATCAGGGGTATCCCGACAAGCCTTGATACGTGACAGGAGAGCGTCGAAATTGCCACCAATAGCTGTATCGTATATATACGTGGCAAGTATGCTGAGAAACGAGTTTGCCGTAAATCGGAAATGGAGCATCAGTGCGCGAGAAGGCAGTGTGGGGAATATGGGTAGCGCGGTGGTGCGTGTCAAGCGGAAAACGGAACGAATCGCACATTCCACTTATGTATACGTGTTAGCTACTTAACATGGAGAAACAGGATAACATACCTCGCGTCAAGCGAAGCAAGAGCGCAAAGATCCTCTGATATTTTGATAGGACTGCTGTCGGGATCAATGCCTGTAGAGGTTGTGGAACCTTGTAATCGAGATACAAGAAATCTAACGCTCTGTTGGAGCTCGTTATGAACATGAAACTACCTTGGAATAAATCAGGCGTACTCGATAGCTGTAATTACCTCCGATCAGGGTGGTTCTTTCCCGACCGAATAAAGCGCCAACTTACAGAGAGGATCAAGCCATCGTTCACGGCCCTTCCCACTGAGTTCGCGTATAGCAAAACCTAAGCGAAATTCTGCTTCCTCCATTACACGACGGGCACCGTCCAAATCAGAAGTGGCAGCATCCGCGTTCTGGGGGCTGTTCTGCTGGAAATCAACTATAACTGTCCGGAGAAGGAAACTGAGCTCAGAACCACCAGGGGGCCAAGAGTCCCTGGTCACCAGCAGTGGTGCCAATCCAATGGGCCAGCGGTTTGTGTGAGACTGGTTAGGTAGTGTTGCCCCTTTCGATTTGTATCGCAGGAGATTGTACAATTGCACACTTTGTGATGTCCGGTCTTCCGCGTCCGAAAATAATGCGGCACAGAGTCGCGATTTAAATGAATGTGATGTAAGTAGCATATGAGAGCGGAGCAATTCAAAGTGTGCATCAATGCAAAGGAAGGAAGACCGATCTAGAAATACTGCCAGGAGTGCGCGGGAGAGGGAAGTGGCGTGATCACGGAGAGGCGTGAACATGACTTCGCATAGAAGAGATGGGTTCGGCGCAATGTGTGGAAATACATCCGGAAAGCTGACCATGAGCTCGTGAAGGAAATCCCGAGAGTCATGCACTGATGATGAGAACGTTGCCGGTTCCAAGTCAAAGACTTTAAACGCCGCGAGAGGACAGTTGTCATCTAGTGATTGCTTGGTCATTGTATCATCCGGATTGGATTGGCCCAGTCTCGTTTCCGGTGCCATGGGACGATCCTTGACCTCAACACCGCTCCATCGATTCTTGATACTTTCTTCAGTCCAAGTCCACGAGATTTCCTCCGAAGGTGATTCAGTCGAAAAAATCGCATGCTCTGGTTTAGCAGCCTCAAGTAGCTTCAGTGATTTGTGGGCCGCTGGGAGGATGTTTGCCAAACTTTCTGGAACAAATTTGGGAAATGGACCGTCGGCATCGATAGCGCTCTCCTCGCCACGCCAAAAGATGTCTGCTTCGTCCCCTTCAAATTGGGACGTAAGATCCATGGGCTGGCTTTTCTCGGTGCCAACGGTATGCACCCGCCGGGCTTCTCCGTAGGCCAATAATCGGCACAGGACGTGGATATACGGCTTGGACGATACCGTCAGAATGTACGCCAGGATGGCTGTGATATCCCGCGGAGAATGACGTTCTATGTGCGTTTCGAACGTTTCGTAGATGAGAGATAATAGTCCGAACGGGGAGGTTGGAAGCTCGGAAAATCTGTCGGGTGTGGTATCCGTCCCCTAGCTCTTACATGAGGATATTTGGAGAGAGTAGACTGGCTACTACTTACTCTAGAACACATCGAAGCAAGCGAGGTCATAATGCATTCTAGCTCAGCGTAATAAAGCCACACCGTAGCGAGGCCACGAAGACTTGAATCGGTAGCACATGAGAGTGGTCCACACGCCAGGCGGTTTCGAATGAACGTGAGGACCGATGATAGACCGTGGGCAAAGGCGAGCACAGTGGTATTGGTACGCCGTTGTCTCGGTTTACAAGCGTAGGTAAGCCTGGATCGTGGAAACATGAATGTCGACCTCACCTGGCACGAAGCTCCTGAACCAGTTGTTCCAAACGACGCACGAGTGTACCCAGGTCAAGAAACCGCTGCAGTATGCTTTGGGGTTGTTAACTTCAGGTCATGGGCCCAGAAGGTCACGGACCTTGGCGATATCGCTTTGTGATTGGCGTCAATAAATACTTCAGACGCTTCATACGACGCAGTACGCGCAAATGATTGCCTGCGCGTGTCCCACGCGTATAACGACGACGAGGTGCCCAGAACGACCAAGTGAAGGGAAGAAAACAAGTCGCTCTCTGCGGTTCGATCGACGTTTGTGTACTGCGTGTTCACACTAGGCAGTGTCCTGAATCACCGTCATTGATGCTAATTCCTGGATGATCTACAGAAGACACTAGACTGACCAGTTCTGTAGTGAAACTAGGAGCCTGCGATGTTGTTCGGTTAAGAATGGAGGATTCCGCCTGTTCGCGGGGGGGTTTGGATCCCAAGACATAGAAAGATCCTGTCATGTCATGCAGTGACTTACGCGTCGCAGTTAACAACGAAATGTATACTCACAACGGCTTGAGAACGAGGGAGTGACGCGTCGTTCCACAACGGACTGAGTGCAGGCTGAGTCGATGCATCTGGGATTAGTTTAGGATGTGACGGTGCGGGAGATAGTGACAGGGCCGGTGGATCGCGCGGTGGTGTCGCTGATCGAGCGAGTGTTTGGACTATTGGATCTTGTGGTTTGTCATCCAGGCGGGGTATGGAGAAAAACGTTGAGACGGGCTCCAATGTGGGAAGAGCAAACTTTTCGTGATCCTGAAGCCATCCGATTGACTCACGTATCATTAGGCGCGCGTTTGTTGTGGCCAGAGACAAGGTTTACGTGGCGGCCCGGACCAAATTCAGCGATTCTACGTAGACATCTCTACAAAGTGAAGGATCCTGTGACAAACGTAATGCACAAGGCATGACGTTCCTCTGCGCTCCTCGGCATCCTGACTACCAGACCCGCCATTACTAGTCAGAATCTCGATTTCTGCCTTTCTCCTCGTGTGCAGAATGCGTGTGAGTTCTTTCCTATAAAACAAAGTTCAAAAAGATTGCCGCAAAAAGCCAATCAGACTCCATACCTCCATTCTTTCGGCAGATTACTCCCATGACGTTGCAACATTGCCACGGCCTACCGAAAGGCACGTCCAAAGGCGCGGGAAGTGAGTATCGCACGACTTACTTTTTTCGCATCGTGTTTCGTGATAGGAATCAGTGTGTCTAGATGAATGTCCAAGCTACCAAGAGTGCTTCAGAAATGATAGCATGGGCCAGCTTGACCCATAGTACCTTGCGAGATCCGCGGCTCTCACTCCGAGCCATTGAATGCGATCCGCGGCAAGTTTTCCGTTCTCGTGTCGCAGGCTTTGACTACCATATCGGTACACCGAAAGTATGTCCAAACCATAAGCATCTCCATCGACAAGACCCATTATCGGTATGCTGCAAGGCTCTTTAAGTGATCACAAAACATTTCAGACCACTTACTTGTCCGGTAGGTTGTCGGACAATGTCTTCACGAGTTGCCGAGTAGCGATATCCGGGTACCCTTTTCCCTGAAAGGCTTATTGAGGAAAGTCCTGGAAAGGCAAGTATGCCGTTTTACTGTGATGATTAACCCGCACCCCGGTAAACCAGAGTACTTGGTAAATTGTAATCGGCATAAAGTCTGAAAGACCGCCTGTGCGGTGGAAGAAAATGCGTCAATAGCAGTCAGGACCGGAGAAGAGCGCATCACCTCCTTTTCGACTACAAGAACCCAACTAACGTCGGGTTTGACTTCGAAGCGTTCAATGTCTTCTCCAGCAGGGACCAGGGTACCCTAATCAGTTATCGAGCATGGTCAAACACGCCACCGACGATGGGATGCATACCTCGGAATCATTCGCTCGCAAAACCTGGCCATCCAGCAGGTGTATATTTAGGCCACTTCCGCAGACGAGGCCCTTCGAAGTAGCACGCTATATGCGCTGGTTCAGTCACAAACCACGGTCTGCGGCAGAATAATCACTATGTTTAGGTCTGCTCTATCGATTTTTAGGGTGGCTGCGAGATCGTCCACCAGCTGGCCTAGTCAGATATCGTAGGGTTGAGTTATTCATGGTCACCTTGTCTACTGTCTTTTGAGATTTGAATACCGTGACGTCCTTGTAAAACAAATCACTGTGACCCGATAAGCCGTTACCCGAACAACAGGAAAGATTGCCCCCTACCGTTTGGTTAGCGAGAGATCCTCGCTAAGTGCTTCATGTGCGAAATTCATTACGCGCAAAAGCTGAGCTGACGGTTGTTTCATGTCAGATACTTGACGTGGCCACGATTCACATCTACACACCGATCGGCATCGAACTCGGGTTCTTACTTTGAGTAGGGAAGCGAAGGGCTCGAGAAGTGCATCTATGCGATGCAAGTCCACTGCATGGGAGAGGGCAGGAAAAAAGATGAGTACGGATAGCTACCCTCCAGCATTGTCCTTTCTCCTATCTACGAGTTGAATCTCGATCTTGGCGTCACGGTCGTCCTGTCGGTGCACTCGTCTGGATTTCTTGACTGACACCACAATTTGCCTCAGAATATCGAGGGTGAGGTCTTCAATCCGCGCTATTGTTTCGCTGCCCCCGATATGTATGTATGCCCCGAAGGAGTGATAGAGAGATACGCCACGTACGCCCTCATATCTTGTTCCTGCAGTTCTTCTTGATCACTCTCGGTACCAAGTGATTCCCTGTCGCGTAGGGAGTCTAGATCGGGGTCAGTCTGCTGGCTGTCAATACTCCCTTCCGACTCGGTCATGGTGTCGGGCGTAGTGGTCTTGATGAGACTACAAGTGAAGAAAACTTGAAGTGGCGCGGAGCCCACTCAGGTGACGCGATCACAAATATTTTCTGTCATACCACTTCAAAATACATTTAAATGCCATCATCGTACAATAAACGATCAACCCCACTTTGGTACATCTACAGGGAACCAGATGGGAAGTTTGCGCCAGAAATCTTCCTTTGCTAAAAGGACCGCGGACGAAAATTCTACACGGCATATCTCGCATGTTCGCATGGTGGAAGAACTGTCCTCGGGAGTGCCTTCTCTTGTCTGCATTGCTTCGGCCTCGGACATCGCGTAGAGTGGATCCGAAGTGCGGTGGCTGATGATTCCGTTGATGTCCCGAAGGAGCTCGAAGGTAATAGCCTCGAAGGCGATTTGACAAGCACGCTTCGCCAAAGGGTTGGAGTCGTTGCGGCGGAGGCACCAGGCAGAGGGGTTTCTTCCTTCGAGTTCGTTCACGATAAAGGTGGAAAAGTAACGCGCAGCATGTTCGCGACCACGGAGAACGCAAAGAAGATCGGATTCGTCCAGACGGATGTAGTCGCCAAGTTGAGTATTGAAGATGCCTGTCGCGGCTTCGCTAGGGACGGAACGAGAAAGATCATACATGGCGGAGGGCAAGAGGAGTGGGGCATTGATATCTCTGGCCAGCTTGATAACCTCGCTGCAATTGACGTGAGTCATTTGTTGTGATGACAAGGGACTACCGACATGGGATGGGGCAAACTGGGGCGGGGAGAGTATACGCCATCGGGGGTGGTCACGCTGTATTCGCGAGACTGCCACTGGGAGAGTTTGGTTGGCCAAGAGTTGGAGAGGACACACAGGATATCGTGGCGGGTGCGGTGGATCTTGTAGGTTGTGAGGACGCGGAGAAGAGTTGCGACGATAGGAAAGCCAGGTTCGTCATACGTAAGAAAGGAGCTATGAAATGTCAAGGTGCGGACGGGAGAGATAAGGAAAGCACAGACATGCCGTCATACAGGGCTTGCAAGAGATACGTGATGCTGCGCGCGGAGTCAGGTAGGGCGAGCACGGGCCTTCCCTCGATGGCTGGGGTGTTGTCCATGGCCTTGATGCGGTCGTGTAGGACCTGCGAATGTCTTACGAGCAGGCCCTGATGCACTACGAAGTAGTCAGAGCCGGCGAGCAGGACGATATTACCATCCGGGAATGAGAGATCAGCGTGTTTATGAAGGTCGGTTGCCATGAGTAGTCGTGGGAAATTCACCCTGCCGCCCTTCAAATTGGCAGTTGGCGGTTAGCTTGCCTTCTTCAACATAACTTTGACATGGCTGACGTCGCTGCTGCTCTCCGTCTCGTCCCAGGCGCACTTCCCCCAGTTGCACCCGCAAAATCTCAGCGCAAAAAACGCAAGGCTGGCACAAAGAGCAAGACACCCGGCTCTCCCGCAGAAGGCTCCGTCACCATCCCCGACGCTGCCCCCGTCGACGGACCTATCGATGAGCCCGATGTTAAAGAAGAAAATGGTGCCCCAGAGATCGTCGCCGCTTCCGAAGCTGCTACCCACGATGACCTCACCGCCAAATCCAGTCCTGTCATCGAGCTGGTGCAAAAGCGCATGCGCACTCTGAACAAGAAAATCGTGCGCTTATTTCGTCCTCGCCTCTTTCTTAAAAACATACATCGCTAATGTGATCAACTTCGTGACAGTCTCGGATCGCAAGTTATGCAGCAACTGACTACGAAAAACTCAATGATGACCAAAAGCGAACACTCAAAACCCTTCCCTCCATTGAAGCCGTCTACAAAGAACTCGAAGAGGTCAAGAAGTCCATAGAGGTATGTAGGATCGCCTGGCTAGGTTGCCACCATCATCGACCCATCACACTCTCAGGCACACGAGGCGGAGGTAACGCGTGATCAAACATCGAAGCGCGCAGAGGCAGAGCGCATCGAGTTTCTCAAAGTCCAAGAGGCTGTTTTCTCTGCCCAGGCAAGAATGATTCATAATTGAACTCTCGTTTTTCTCATCTCGTCTTATTCGATAGGAAACTTATGTTTCACGGATTTCATCGGTGTTCACACTCCTTCGCCTTCGTTCCGTGCTTGCGTCTGGAGATGTCCCCTCTGTGGCCCTCGACTTCAATGACAATGAAGGTTCGGCTATCTTCACAGCATGCGATGCCCTTCTGGGAGAAGAAAATGATACCAAGATTTCCATTCTTTCTGGTTTTCTCTCCGGTGAGGGTGACCTCGATGGAGTATCGTGTAAGTTACATCAAACTTCAGGGTCGTGTGACTAGTAATCCTTGTTCCAGTTACTCGGATGTTAACCATAGCGCAGTCTTCTCTTGATCCACCTCGCGAACATACTCCTTTACCAGTTGAACCAGTGCCTGTAGCACCAGTGGATGTCGATGAGCCGGTAGCAGGTATCCCAGGTTCTTTGAGTGCCTCCGGTAGCTTCCACTTCATGCAAGCTAGCGAGTTGGAAGCCCCGACAATTGAACACAACGTCGAATGGGTCGAGAATCCGGATGCAGAACCTAGCGTCGCTTCCGAAGAACAACCCCAACCCGCTGAAATTGCACCTACCGAGCCTGTCGAACCAGTGGAAGTTAGCATCCCCATCCTGATATTCGATGCATCTCATTGAAATTATTCTGTAGTCAATCTCAACCCAACCGATCGATTGGGCAGAGGCAGATGAAGAGGGTGGACTTCCTTCAATCGCAAACCTCCAAGCGAGCTTCGCGCCATCTGGTTCCGCGACGCCTGTCATCCAGACGATTGAAGTCAATTTACCCACATCAGGGTCACTTCTGAATGGGGATGCTCCCGCACCTCGAACCGAAGATGACGGCTTCACATCCACGGCGCGCGGAGGTCGCGGTCGCGGTAGGGGCCATCGCGGTGAACGCGGTCACTTCCGCGGTGGCTTCCGCGGTGACAGGTCCGGCTTCCATCGTGGAGGCGAACGGGGCGGTTACAGGGGTGGTAATCGGGGAGGTGACCGAGGTGACCGCAATGGCGAACGTGGTGAACGCAATGGTGAACGTGGTGACCGCAATGGTGAACGTGGTGACCGTAGTGACCGTGGTAAATATTTTCAAAGATGTTTCTCATGTTCTTCCATTAATTCTATCCTAGGTCATCGCAGCAATCGTACGGATGGTGATTGGCGTAGTAATGGTGATGGCGAAAATCGCGGCAGAGGTCGTGGCCGCGGTCGAGGGCGAGGCAGCGGTGGTGGTGGTGACCGGGGAGGTACGTGACACTTACGATTACGGAGAGTATGACTAAAACAGATGACCCACCTTCAGGTCAGCATGAGTCTCGCGGAGCACCTCCTGGCTTATAGGTGAAGTTGGTACGCGGCAAGGTGAGGCTGCTGTTGGGTGGGAAGGAGGCCTGAATGTCTTGATGTTGTGCAACCCGTTCAATTCGTGTTTGGTAAGACTTTGACGCTGAGTGTAGAACGGAAGTACATAATCCTATTACTTCTGATCATACCGATTCTATTCTCTCAGTTCCCAAGGTGTGCGCTATGGTGTCATCGCCAACCAGCTCTTCTACTATGTATTCTTGTTGCTACCAAGCTTGTGCTCTACGGCATTGGGTATCCAGGCTTGGCGTTGTAATCCCTTAATGTTATATGCGTTCCCAACCATGTGATGGCATCAATCCACACTTTTCTGGTCGTTTGCGAGCAGGTGCCGGTGAGGCTGCATGTCGGACCGTTTGTTCTCGTCAATTGTACCGCACTTGCTGCGGGTCGGGGCGCTTGAACCCTCCACATGCTTAATTTCTTGTGACCTCTATTGAAGATGGATCGATTATCAAAGTCCATAATGACCTACTCGCAATTCACTCCACAACTACAGCAATTTCTGGGATAAAATTTAGTTTGTATGGTAGCACGAACCCTGTAGTAGAGCTGCAAAGTTTGCTTATTTTTTTGGGTTGTGGCACTCCCGAATCCTGGTCAACGTTTCAGCTCCCGATCACTACATAGTACTACTAGTTCCGTCCAGTGCATTTCCTCCGATGGGGACTCAGTACTCAGAGTCCGGTTCCTTAATCTTACCATGTGAAGTTTTAACCCATATTCATTTTCTTTTTTTCTTAGTGCTAGGAACCACCGCCTTCCTACTCTAGTGGGCTCTAGACTCTAGAGTAAGGGTCCTACCATCCTCAAGCACTCGACAGGATGTCATTACTGACTACCGTCATTGATGACAAGTCGCCCCTCATATCATATGACGCGACTTGGCGCCCCGGGACAGACGATACCTCTGCGATCGAGTGAGTTCTCAACTTGTGTCAACTGATGACCTCAATAATAACGCTTGCAGCTAGCTATTACCTGGGCACCTTTCAAAAGACCAACACGCCAGGCGGGGTGGTCTCGTTTAACAATTTCAACGCATCAGCCTTGTGGATATATGGTGCCAAGAGATCAAACCACGGTCTTTACACCGTTCAGCTAGACGGCAACACCCATGCTGGACTCAATGGCTCTGGGGACAATCTATTCCAGCAGGTACTTTATAGTGCAAATCTCAGTCAAGGGATGCATAGCGTCACCGTAACCAACGCCGGAACGACGGGCCAGTACCTGGACATCGATATGGTCAGTACCTCGTCACAGTGCCAACGCCAGCTTAACGGGGGGCACAGATCGTTGTACAATCTGAAGTCGAAAGTTCCGGGGACCAATTGACTCCCGAAATAGTTCCAGACTGGGATCCTCGTTTCCAATACCAACAATCTAGCTGGGTGACGACATCAACTTCCGACTCTTTGAATCTTTACCTGTTCAACAATGGCACTGGCCAGTAGGTGATGGCAGTCAAGACAGTTTACTTGAGTTGACTCGGTTTTTTGTGCAGTGTCACAAACACGTACAATGCGAAGGTGACATTCACGTTCACAGTAAGCCTACTCCCTCTTCCATGTATTCTGCGAATAACTTGGAAATGCAGGGCATGCTTAATTACCTCGCACCTCGTGGTCCTTCAAGCTAACAACTTTCACAGGTGAGGTTGTGACACTATTCGGGACCACAGGACCTTCCAACGGACAGTACTCGGCCCAATTGGACGGGGCTGAGAGCGTGACATATAATGCGACGAACACCCCTTCCACGAACTACGGAGTCGTGCTTTACCATGCCGATAACCTTGGTCCCGGTTCACACCAGATTGTTCTTACCAACCTTCCTGCCGCGACCGCAAGCGCGGAATATTTGACCATCGATTATGTGCAAGTGTGGGCTACCTCAAAGTAACTCATTTTCGTCATTTTCGTCTGCTCCGCATGCTTATATGCGCTTAGTAGCACTTCTAATTCCAATCCGCCGAGTACCACTGGATGTACTTCTGGAGGGCCAAGGTGAATTGCAAACGATAGTCATCGTTTCTACTTGTTGACACGTTACACTATGCAAGCAGTAGCGACCTTGTCGACTCTCAAATGTATGTGATTAGATATGGCACGTAATGGCTATCTAACTTGACCCCAAGCAAACTTAGCTCAGGGGCAATTGCTGGCCTAGTTATCGAAGCTGCAATCGCGATACTAGCTGCCGCGATCGCTGTCTTCTTTTACCGGCGCTGGAAGGGTGCATTGAACCCTCCACGTACTCCATATACTCCACTTTATCGATCCCCTGAGACGACCGCGGAGACTTCAAGTGGTACCACACCATTTATGGAGACCAGAAGCAACCCAACCTCTTCTCCACATCCCTTGACTTTCAAGCCACCTATCATTATTGGGAGGTTACAGCGACAACGTAACGTGCTGGACCATTCAGCATCTAGCTCGTTTGACTCCCGAGTTGTTTCCGGGGGTAGCACTTCCCCATTCCCGAACGAAGTACGTCGATCTCGGATACCAATTATTCCATAGTGTGATGCTTTTTATAGGGTCAAGCGCTATCACCGAGACATATTCCGGACACGTCGACAAGGGAGCTATCACAATTTACTCATATCGGGACTTCAAACCGTGCAAGTTCACCTGACAGCCAGCGTCTCTCCGCTCCACCTGGCTACGATACAGCAGTGCGGGGAAACCATGCATGACTGGGTAGTATGAGTGGGTGTATATACCTCGTTCAAATGATAGCAATCTCATTGCGCTTACGGTTCAATGTGAAGCTCGAGCGTCTAAAAGGCGCATGACTCGACGACCCTCCCGCAGTCTGTTTAGAATCGTGCCATGTCGGATGTGACCAAATAATTCGATCGACTGAGACTGAGTCAACCATGGGCTGGTTGCATTGACACTCCTTGCATCTTAGATCCGCAGTTGATCGGTCAAGTCGGCATGTAGTTATGGCCGACTCCTGTGGCACATATGCGCTGTCCGGTGTTTCGTTAGACGGCACTTCCGACCGAAGCAGCTCCATTTGGTCTCGGACAAGCTTGCCAGCTGCGCAGCTTTCCATTACTAATTACCCTTTAAATACCCTATTCCCGTCCCCCTCTCTCCACCCGAATCCCCTGTACATCGATAGCTCAGCAACCATGTCCGAGAGTACGTCCAGCGTCCACATCGCCATGTGCATGGCGTCATAATGGTAATCGGCTATCGACTGATGAATTTTGGATAGGGTTTACAGTTATGTTTAACGATAAGGCGTCGTACGATAAGTACAAGAACGACGTGCAGACGGCCGGGGGTACGATCATTCACGATCTTGGAACTACGCTTCTTGTAAGTGCCGAGTCGTTCCTTCTTCCTCTCCAATAAATTTTGATGTAAACGTTTAGGGCTTCACTGCCGTCATCCCCCCCGCCTTTCTTCAAACGTTGAAGTGCGACAATTTGGCCGATAACGGTATCCTCACCTTGGGTACATGCACTTCCCACATCATTTTTCTGAATTGCACTGATGTCACCCTCATCAGAGCCCGACAGTACGGTCACTATCCAGCAGCAGTAGTGGGGAACCTCGTTACACGATCGTCGTATAACGTACAGTATACCGAATCAGAGTCAGCTGACGTTATCATAC
>JBBPMD010000164.1:0-43545 GCA_038090095.1 Zangia roseola
GAGAAAGACATGATTAGCTCACTCCTGATAGGGTAACGAAGTCTCACAATAATGCTCAGACACTAGGAATTCTAGGACGCTGTGCAGGACTTTGATAGCTCACTGACGCTAATAATGATCGTATTGATCATCGGTCTTGGCTACTCGGACGATGGCGGCCTCTAGGAAGCTCACTCCGCGACTCCATTACTGACCAACTCCGCTTTACTTATAGACCCTTAGAATGTATATTTCTGTTCCGAAATCCTCACGTACGATGTTGATACGCATGCGAAGCACTCGCCGGTACATGTGCAACGGCAACCCCCTTCCCATGTATCATTTCCATATAAAAGCTTGGCCGCCCAAGGGGTGAGTGCTCCCCCATCGTCTCGCGGATACAGCTCGGGGAGATGACGCCCACTCTTTTACTACTAGTAGGGGCACTACTTTCTGTCTCCTTTGCAGATGCGGCCATTCAGGGTGCTATGATGCACGGGAGACCCGGTGTCCCCAAGATTTCTGCCCCCGAACAAACGCTCACCAGCCCGAACGGCACGGTGCTGCCCCCGATCACAACTGTGTACTACTTTGACCAGCTAATAGACCACGACAATCCCAGTCTTGGCACCTTCCAGCAACGATACTGGATGAACTGGCAGTACTACCAAGAAGGTATACCCCCCTTCCTACTCTCCACCAAGTACCAGACTTAGGAATCAATTCAGGCGGTCCCATCATATTGATGACGCCGGGCGAGGTGGACGCTGACGGTATGGCCTTCTCATAACAAAGCCGTTGACAAGATGTGAATAATTTTTTGCAGGGTATGAAGGCTACGTCACCAACGGAACCATCAATGGCCTGATCGCACAGCAACAGCAAGGCGCTGCCGTTCTGATTGAACACCGTTTCTTCGGATATTCGAACCCCTACGACAACCTTACCTCGCAGAGCCTTGAACTCTTGACCATCCAGCAAGCCATCGATGACCTCGTCTACTTCGCGCAGACCGTTGACCTCCCCATGCCTGGGGGCGATAACGTCAAGCCCGACACAACGCCGTGGGTTTTGATCGGCGGAAGTTACTCCGGTAAGTAAAATGACAGTTCATTACCACACATATGATGAAGCGGTGCACTTTTAGGTGCCCTAACGAGTTGGACTGTGGTGAAGTAAGTTTAATTTACAAAGGGACCGAATAAGGGATACGAATTCACTTATCCCCCCAGCAAGCCAGGAGTCTTCCATGCCGCCTATGCATCATCAGCGGTCGTGGAGGCGATAACGTGCGTGATCATGTGCTCCAGTTTCATTCCGATTCTGATCCTCGAATTTGCATAGCGACTATTATGGCTATTTCACGCCCATCCGCGAATACATGCCTCAAAACTGTTCATCCGACGTTCAGGCTGTTATTGCCTACTTGGATCAGATTTACGCCGAGAATGATACGGCTGCCATTCAAGTTCTCAAGGACACTTTTGGCCTTGGCAGTCTTTCTCACGACGACGACTTTGCTTCTGCTCGTAAGTCTTCGGCTTACGTTTTCCAGAAAACCATGTCGAAACATCTTTTCTAGTGCAGTTCAACCTGTTTGACTGGCAGGAGATGCAACCAGACACCGGCCCTGGTGCAATGTTCTACGAGTTTTGCGATGCGCTTGAAGTCAAGGACGGTGCGACCGCCCCTGCGACCGGCTGGGGCCTCGAGAATGCGATCTACGCCTGGGGATCATTCTGGAATACCACGTACTATTCATATGGTGGGGGCCACTGATTGGGGACCAAAGTGACGGAATCTGACAACCCTTTTGTTTGTTTCAGTATGTGGCGACACTGATGCGGAGTAAGCTTTCCCTGTCTCTCATTATGGTTGTGGAGTATACTGATACGGCATCTGCTATTGTTTAGAACCTGTCTCGGGACATACAACACCAGCCAGTCTTACTGGACGAACGTTACCGTCAACAACTCTAACCGATCCTGGTTCTGGATGGTGTGCAACGAGGTTGGGTGGTACCAAGTAGGTCCCCCTGAGGGTCAGCCCGCCATCGTAAGCCGAATCCTGCAGCCGATTTACGAAGAGGTACGTCTATGCGTTGGAGGGGTCCCAAGAAACGGAGCTAATGCCCCCACCAGAGGCAATGCGTCAACATGTTCCCGCAAAAGTTCTCTTCCCCACCGACGCCGACTGTCGGCGAGGTGGATGCCATGTACGACGGGTGGAATGTCAACGTGGACAGGCTTTTCTTCGCCAACGGTCTCCGTACGTATCTTTCGACCATTGGCAATCGTGAAAACTCACAGTGGACACTCTAGGCGACCCCTGGCGGGAGGCGACCGTCTCTGCAGACGGCCTCTACAAACCCAACACCACCACGCAGCCCATCTACGAGGGCGATGGATTCCATTGCTCGGATTTGCTCACCGAGAATGGCGTCGTCGATGCGACGATCTACGAGGTTCAGCAGGCCGGCCTCGAGTACATGAAAATGTGGCTCGCATGAGGTCTTTCTTTCTCGTGCGTTCGTAGACGTAGATGTGCATTACATTACAGGATGTCATCTACAAGCATCCGAGTCGTTTTAGACGACTTGGTCATAAATTTATGTATTTATGTAAGAGGTCGTTTGTGAGCGCATATACGACGTTTTCCCTTCACTAGCAATTGTTGAGGTGAACAGGTATTCACTCCTGGAATCCACCCACACTGCGGACCGCCTCGACTAATCGCTGATACTCGCGCAAGAGCTCACCTACTTCCGACACGCGAAGATCCTGCTCTATGCACTCCACGAACCGGCGATTCGGCGGTGGAAGCCTACCCGAGAGCGTCGTCGTCGCCGTCGACCGGAACCCCTCACCGCCCTGCACCCTTCTGGACATTCCCGCCATCCCATGCGTCAACCGATCTGTCAAGTCCGACAACCGCTTCCGCCTTCTCGGCACGACCGACGTCGGCACGCTCGCGGACGCAGGCGCTGACATCGGCCCAGTGCTCCGACGCCTCGCCCGCCCGCTGCTCAACATACTCTCAAAGCTCTTGATGCTCCTTGTGTCGTGGGCTTCCTCTTCCTCTTCCTCCTCTTCCTCCTCCTCCTCGCCTTGGGCCTCGCCATCGTGGTCGTCTTCATCTGCCTCCTTCTCTTCCCCGTCCTCGTCCCCACTCTCGTCTTGCTCATCTTCCTGGTCAGATCCTGCTACACTGACCCCGTCCCCCTCCACATGTCCACTCCGATGCGACTTGAGCGACGACGGTCGCGACGTCACCTCGACCATCTCGCGTTGGCCTTCTTCGGGCGCCCCACCTCGGCCCCGACCCGACCCTGGCAACGCCACCGTTAGCCTCGCGATCGAGAACCCCGCGGAACCCGTCTCGCGGCGGAGTAACCCCAGACCGGGGCGTACCGTCGTGTCGGCGGGGATTGTGCCTGCGCCCAAACTCATCTCCGCACCTGTCCTCGAACCGGGCGTTGATGGCACGACGGGCAATGCAGAGACGCTTCCGGGTACGACAATGCCCCCCGTCTGTGTCTGCCCTGGTAAAAACGCGCGCAGGACGCCAAAGGACGTGTCGACAACACCCAGGATAACCTTGTTCGCCGACCCGGCGATCGCGTCGACACCCTGCTCGACGCGCCCGCGTAAACTTGCCGGAAACTCGTCGCCAGGCAATGTCGCTGCGACGGGTGACTCTGGCACGCCGGGTCTCGCGATAGGTATGGGCGTGAGGTCAGCCGTGCTACCGGGTGGGACGAGCGTGAACGTGCGAATGACGCGGGCACGACATGCACGCACCTGAGTACTTTTTTCTCGCTCTCGCCAAGACCGAGGGCACCGAGATCGACGTTTTCGAGGAATTCGGCGACGGCCATGAGATTGATGAGGCAGTAGCTTTCTCCGCCGCCAAAAGACTGATTGCGGAAACGCTGCGTGAACAAGAGGTGGGAAACGAGTCGGTAGGGGTTGGCTTTGACAACGGAAAAGATGAGGATTGGGAGGAGAACGTCGCCGGAGACGGGTGAGGATTGCGATGGGAGAGTGGGTTCAGGAGGTGGTAGTTCGAGGGTGGATTGAACGTCTGGTGAGGCGGATAAGCGTGCCGTTGGTGTTGATGGATCATTCTCTGTAGCAGACACAGCGTGTGCTGTCAATGACATGCCTGTACAATCAGTAGGACCCGAAGGCTTGATTAATTCCTTGCTGTCATCTTCCCGGCTCTTTAGACGAACAGGCGGTATTTTCGAAAGGCCCTCTACATTATATCAGGATACATCCGCATGCATGATATGATGCTGCTGACCAACGACGAGTTTATGGGCAGCGACCAAAACAGTCGCTTTTTCACGGGGAGAGCGCGCAGTGAGGTCTAGTTGAGACAAGGCTATAATGTCAGGTCAGCCACGGAGTTAAACAAGGAACTCCCGACGTTACTTTGGCCACAAGTTCGAACGATCGCATCCACCTCTGCCTGGGTTGCGTTCCCAGTGTCAATATCGAGATGCTCCAGACCTAGATCAAGTATGTTGAGGGCAGCAATTCGACTCGAAAGTGCCTCGTTATGGGATGCGTCATCTGAAGTCGAGGGAAGAAATAACCTATGCGCATATACTGTGTCAGCAATAGGATTGCATGAATGTCATCACTTGCCTATCATAAAGAAGCGTGCACAACGTCGACTCGATTGTTTCGAGAACGTCGCGTATCCGCGTTTCATTTGCCTCCTCCCCATCCTCCTCCAGCCGTGAATCCTGCAGCCCACTGGTGCACACCTCATCTTCCCGCGTTTCTTGTAGCCGCTCATAACCTCCATCCCTCAACTCTGCCTCCATGGCCCTGTAAAATGCCTGAAACTTATCCGCCAATTCCTCAGGCTTATCTAATGCCCCATTGACAATATACACGACCCGGTTCGGGTTCCCGCCAATATCCTGGAGCTTCTTCTTCCCCAAGGGAACTTTGACAAACGGGAGATAGGGGAGGGCAAACGTATGGACACGTTCGACGAGCCAGGGGGGCTGGTCGTTGAGAGCGATGGCAATCTCACCTTTGACTGCGCTGATGATCCCGGTGGCGATGTCTGCCCTGGAGAGGGCGGTGTCGATGACAAGGGCGGAGATGTTGATGGGGGTGTCGGTGTCGGTGGATTGGGGTGCGGTCGTCGCCGTTGCCGTTGGAGGGAGCGGTGGGGGTGGTGTAGAGGGTCTTTGGCCGAAGAGAGACGCGAATGGCATCGATAGTCTGGCGGATGAAGGCGGCGGTGCACCGCGGGTGCCTGGGCGAGGGGGAAGAGAAGGTTTGGTCGCTCGCGAAGGGAAGGGTAGCACTGCATCAATCGCTGAGACGGTAAACGAGGGATAGGATGATTCTGGAGGATAAGGCGGTAGAGGCGGCAATGCATCCAGCGACGTAGCGCGTGAGGTCGGTGGTGTCACGATGGCTTGGAATGCCTTGGCAGACCGGTGTAACGTGGATCGAAAGGTGAGCGTGTCACTGAATCGCAAAGGTCAGCGATGCGGGCGTGTCCATGATGGGATGAGGACAAACTTGACAAGCTGGCCGCGTAACCCAGAAAGCGTGGCGACGGAGGTGTTCTCTCTGGATGCGAGATCGCACAGAAGAAGATGGTCTTGCGCGAATTCTGGTGTGATCAAGTCATGGCTCGAACTCTGCTCGGATGGCAGGAGCAGTGTTGCCTGTCGAGAACGATGAGCAGCCGTCCAAGGACACGGCGAGACGCACCTTTGATTTGGTGAGGGCGTTCCATATTTCGGACCATTCGTCAGAGGTGTCCCCCTCGTACGTGATCTTCTCGAGGATGGCCCACCCGATGGAGTTGGCTTCCAGGCCAATACCCTGGGCAACGGCTCTGAGGTTGGTGAGCTGGGGTTTGACAGGCGCGCTGCTCTGAGATGGGGTCGACTGGGCCTGTACGGGTGCGCCCGTCGTTGCTGGTCGTTGTCGAGGTGTATATGGGACGTACTTGGCACCGTCGCCTGGGTTAAGCAGTGGATGGACTGCGAGTGTCTCGCGAGATGGCGTGCGGACGATGCTGGCACCTTGAGCACGACCGACCGACGCTGATGGAAAGGACATTATGAAGGTTGTGTAGTAACATTCAAGTACTCCGACATCCTGATCAATGACCACCACCTTCCATGGCGCGTCTTCGCAAACCAGACCCGGCTCACGACGGTAAAAATGGCTTTCGGGAAGCTGGTCCTCCCCCTACCAACCAGGACAATCCAGACGACATCACAGTCAGAAACGTCCGTCTCGCACAGTACATTCTCGTCAACACGGGTACCTACGGCCCATCGTAAGTGTCTTGCTGGTCTCATATTCACCTCTTAACTGTACCCAGACCAGAGGCATTGCGCAAACTTGGCGAGTCCAAGTCACCCCCGGCCGAGACCGTCGAGAGCGTCACCCAGAAGATAAAAGAACTCAAAAGGCAACACCAAAAGGACCTCGAGAACCTGTTCAAGTTCCAGCTTTCGGAATATCGCCAGGAACTCGTCGATCACCGCGCCTGCCATGATGTCTCCAAGTACATGGACATTGATGAATCGTACCCTGACCAAGTCGAGTTTCAAAAGGCACTGCAGGTACATTGCCACTCAGTCCCCATCACGTATGTCTATTGACGCTCGTTGGATTAGGACTTTGACAAAGAGGTGCTGGAGATGGACCGTTTCAAGCGCGACATGGAAGATATGCTCTCCACGCTCCGATATGCCTACCTCAAGACGTACATCAACCTCGTCAAGAAACGCAGCAAGCTCGAATCACAGGACACAGCAGCACGCCAGAAACGCGATGCATGGTTTCCACAGACCGCGCAACAGTACCACAACATCACAGACCGCGATGTCCAGCTTCGTGTGGCACGGTTCCTCTCAAGCTCGACATCAGAACAGGAAAAGATGAGGGACGAGTTTGGCTGGGCGTACCGAGCTGTGCATCCGCTGCTCACAATCTACAAAGACAATGTACGCCCCCAGCCATCTGATAGATCGGTGCTGATGACCCGTGCTCGTAGATGGCGTTCAAGACCGATGTCGACAGTGCGATGAGCGGTCTGTTTGTGTCCGATCCTCGGCGCAGGTCGTCCATGAAACGGCCTGCAAATCTCCCCGCACCCGTGGTGTCGCGTTTGTGGTCTACGACGTCCAAGCAAGACCCCGGGTTCACGCGTTTCTCCCCTGTATCATGATCCTGCTAGCTATATACACGTACTGGCAATAATAGTAGTGATCTACGCCGTGTGCTGTGTGACAGTGCCACTCGCCGCACGACGAGGGGCTGTCCGATCGATGCTGTTTCAGATCACCCACGATGGCGAAATTATAAACTCGTCCTCGGTGGTAAGTCTCCGACAAGTACAGCATCCAAACTATATAGTTGACACTCATGCTAATCCAAGTCTCCATCATCACCGCGCGATGGCCCCTGCTGGTCCAGGTTTATACTCTCCCGTCCCGGTGAGTTTCGCAGCCAATCTACCCACACATACCTTTTAAAACACCCACCAGATTCTCTCAGACGTCCCCACCATCGTACACAACCTCATCATAGACATGAAAGACCTCGAAGCAGCCCTGCAGCACTGGAGTTGCGCCCAAGCCTCAACCGAGGACGTCAGCAAGTGCTACGTCCAATTTGGCGTCGAGTTCAACGACGTCCTAAACGCCTTTGAAGGGTACGACATCCCAACGACGTACGTCACGTTCAAACAGCTCCGTTCTCTGGCTAACCGTGTGGCACAGTGACCTTCACGCCATCCCTTCCCAGCTCCGATTCGCGTTGGAAGAATGTCTCGGCGAAGGCCCTTCACGCGACGCGCTGGATCGGTACTTGCCAGAGATACGACGGTTATTGTCAGAGGTCCTCCAGGGTCTGCGGGCAAAGCAGCCCGCGTGGCGGATTGCCTTGGGCCGTCCGCCGACCGTGGCGCGATCGAATTCAAGTATCCTGGCTGCTGGTGCGCGCTCGTCGTCTGGCTCATTTCCGTGATCGGCGCCCTCCGTGTTTGACATGCGGGGGGCGGTGGTGCGGGATCGCCACTTGGCTGCGTGCTTGGTCTGAAACAGGGTTTGATCGGGGATTAGTCGTACGTCAATCATCGTAATTTACATATATACTGGACTAGCCCTCGCGTCTTTCTCGCACCTACTTATGTGTACACAGCTACTTACTGGTTCCGTCCAACACGATGATGGATCATCAACCGTTTCTCGCAACCTCCGCGATGCACTCGACTTCAACAAAGGCACCCAGGGGCAGTGCTGCAACACCGATGAGCGTCCTCGCAGGTCGTTGCTCCCGGTCCTCAAAGTACTGAGGCACGCGATGACAATCAACACACAGGTGGTCGATCAAGCCAACACAAACGTACTTGTAGATAGATCTCATTGAAAGCACTAAAGTCGCGCGCAATGTTGGACAGGAAGACGTTCACTTTGAGGACGTGATCGAGATCAGATCCAGCCCCTTCAAGGACGGCCTTCATGTTATCCAGGGCGGCCCTCTGGAGGATCGCGATGGTGATCAAGGGGATCGCACCAACTACGAGAACAAAGGGACGTACGGTTTGCTCGCAGACGCCGCCAACAATGTTGTGGTTGTCATCACATCCGACGCTTCCAGAAACGTATACGGTGCCGTTCGAGACGACTGCCTGGGCTGTGGGTACAGGTAAATAATTAGATGTACACGAGAGATCGGAGGGACGAACAGAAAAACGGGAGGGGAGGAATAGCGCCTGGGATGTTGTTCACGGTCTGCTTCGGCATGATGATGGGTGAAAAGAAAGAGCGAGTGACCGGTTCATTTTAAACGGTTCCGGACTCGGATACCGTCCAGGCTGTGTCAAGATCGTACGTGGGCTGGCTGAGTGATCTCGAGCATATTCTCGTAAAACCGTCTGATATGAAGTCGGAAAGAGAAAGGGTTGAACTCAGCATCGGATGTACGTCTAAATGGATCACTACATAATATTGGCTCAAACAGGAGGTTGCGTGCGAACCTCACTCAACTTTGAGCGTTCCTAATACTTGAATAAACCCCCCCAGACGTTAGTGTCTTCAAGTTTTAACCATACCCTAGTAATGATCACCTTTCCAGTCCACCTCAATCTGAGGATGTCCGACGCCTCTCAGTCCTACTCAAAAACAATCGATTTCAGTCGCTTTCCTAACCAGTTACCTTCTTGAAGTGATCACGCCCTATAGACCCTTCAGCCGTGCTAGGTATCTTATCTGCAAGACTGCCAAACCCGAACCCGGGTACGACCCAAGCTGTGTCAAGTTTCAACTGGTGACTCTGTTGAGCATGACAGTCTGTTTCAGTTGTGTACCCTCCGAGTCTTTCCCTAATGCTCTGGTTATATCCTTAAAGCCGAGACCCCCCGGCGATGGCAAGTGTCTTATCTCCAAGCCCACCCCTACAAGCCCTCACTACTCAACCGGTGGCACAAACCTGTTGCACATGACAGTCTATTTCAGTCATGATCTCCAGTGAGCTATGAATACGTGCGTCTCCCTTGCGTGCTTTTATTGCGTGCCTCCAACTTCGATTTTTATCATGTCCCGGCCTCCACCGTCATTTGCATATAGGTTTCCCGATCGATATACTGTCTTTATAAGAGCGGATTTGGCAGAGAACCAGGACGCGTCTGGGTTTGCTGGTCTCAGTTGGTATGTTGATGCGTTCTTATATAACATACCTCCGAGTCATGTCACGTTCTTCACATAGGTTTGATCTCAGACCCGACAGACCCCGCTTCTTTATCACAATAGAGATGCGCTGGCGGGCCGGTGGGGAGCCTCGCGGTATGTCGCTCGTCGGTTCACTCAGCAGTGCCATTGACAAAGCTGTTCAGAAACGACAGTGGGCGAGAATGTCCCTATTACAGATGGTTCCTATCTCTTCAGACTCCCCAATTCCCTCCCGGGGGCTGGTCAGTACACCATTGCTGGCGAGTGATTATTCCAGAGGATGTTTCCTGATTTCCTTCCCAAGTGACCTTGCACCTTGTGGGCGAGCTACCTGAAGTGTATGAGTCCGACCCTTTCTGGATCAAATAGTGTTGCAACGCAGATTGCATCCTGAGAAAAGTCTGCCTATGTAACAGAAACCGTGTAGTATTATATCGTGGTAAGATGTTGACGACGGCCACGGCTTCGATGTGAGGCCACTGGCAAGTACTATCCAACACTGGATACTAAGACAGAACCCTGAGGTGGGGGACGAGGTAGGGGCGGCGGTGCCGGTGCGCTTGTGAGTCATGCATGACATTAAACCACGCACACAAATCCGACAGCCTACCACTTGCTCTTCCTGAGATTCCGTGTAAACGCATCAATAGAGCTTAAAATGTGAATCCGTAAAACCCACTATGGAGTCTAAGTGTAAGCCCATCTACTACTGATCCTCGTAGATATACAGTAGTAGCCCTTTGTCCCGTACTTCGTAGTTCCCATAGTATAGAGCGTGGTCCTGTTATTTTGTGTCCGCCGTTCTCAGTGTTTCCGCCGTCGGCCACGGCTGGTTTTCACTAAGTAAGCAACTTTTTTGTCCTTGCCCTCGTCTCGCCGCCTCTCCCTTGTCGCCACCCCACTCTTGCCCTCGCCCTCGTTTTGTCCCCTACCCCTTGCCCCAAGTTGCGCACACTTGTGCACGTCGCAGTCTCGCCCTCATCTCACATCACCCTCGTTCTTGCCATCGCATGCAAAGGTAAACCAGAACGCGCATTGTCGCGTTTTGTTTGCATTTGCATGTGGTACTCGTATGTCGTCTGCTGTCACGCCCACTCTCGCCCTCGCCGTGTCACCCTCACCGTATTGCCCTTGCCTTGTCGCTCTCGCCGTGTCGCCTTTGCTCACCGAACGTGTTCGTTTGCGCATTGAACGCACGATCACAAATACAAACACGACGCTCATGCGTTGTGTCTATGTTTATGATCGTGCGCTCTTACTAGTCTGTACTAGTGGTCTAGTACTACCCGTGTCTATACTTATTGACACATTCCACAGTAACACTGGTAGTGATCTGCCGGCCCGGCTTGGCCTGGCTTTTCAGGGCTTGGGCTTAAGCCGGGACTTACTACGACATGACCAACGAAACAGGTGGCACATGTTGTGGCTGATACGCGTTGTTCGTGTTGCGGCGAATTGGCACAGGTCCAGAGTGAATCAACACGCAGAGGAAGACAAACATGACGCGTGACGTGTGGATGATGCGACAATGTGTCATGTCATCGTTGCATCGTGTCAACGTCTCATTTTCATCGTCATTAGGGATCTGCACGGGTTGGACTTTTCCGGCTGTGTCTCGGGTGACAGTAATGTAGCTCGATGCCCATAAACTTATCGCATGTGCACATAGGCCATAAACCCAAAGGCAAAAAATAAATATAGATTCTATTCAGCCTGAGTGGTAGTCTAATTCCAGTCTCATGTGGCATACGAAAGCAAGACAACACACAAAGTGTTGCATCGCGCACGGAAAGCCTACAAGTTTCACCTCATCGGCTCCTCATCGAGTAGACCCAGAGGAATTTCCGCCGTTGTTCGAGCTGCCACTACAAGTGCCCGAATTTCCCCCGCTACCATTCTTGACGGTGGTCGACTCAGGCTTGCCCCAGTAGCGCTGCGTGACCGTAGCCTTGTGGAGGGGGGTATCGTGAGTCTCCGTCCAGACGCCGGATCCCTCGCCAGTCAGAGCTCACCTTTCCGAATGACATTGTCTATAGTGTTAAACACGAGTTGGCTTTCAGAAGATGGGTAGTTGATGCTTGTTGCTGTTCGTCAAGTAAAGATAAGCATCGTCGGGTGGATGTGAAGTCGAGATTTCACCCACCAACTGGCTGTAAGAGCAATCGGTGTATTGGTCCTCTCTTCTCGACGCCGTCCTCCTTTATATCTGACAAGGATGTCAATACCGGTGTTCATTGCACGCCTCTTCAAGCTTACCTTATTAGACCTTCTTCAGCGAAAAGATCGATCACCGTTGTTTCTAGTGAGAGCCCGGTGCAAGCGCCACCATGCTAGAGGCCATCAACCGAGCCATTCACGCCGAGACACCGCAGCGCTCAGCTATTGTTCCTAGTTGGATCGTCTCGGTGCGCCATCCACCATCGTGATGAAAGTGAACGGCTAGTCCATCAGGCCGTGGGCGTTCATGAGGACAGCCCAATCACCATAGCCGACCGCACATGATCATGAATCGTGTGGACACAACCTATTCTTGATTTCGAAGTTGTGCCTCGGATGCAATGTCCAACCACAAGGTCGAGGTCGACTGGTCTGGTTTACACTCGCTTGTCTGACTCAGGTCACGCCGCTGACACGATCTGCATCATCCGTACGAGAAAGTCTAGTTCAAGCTATTTCCTGTGTGAGCAGGGAATCTTAGTTCGGCTTATAACGGTGACATTTGCCTTACCTATCACCCCCTTGACGCCTGAAGGGAAACTCAGCCAATCCCGGCACCGCGAGCATCTTGGCAAGAAATAGCTTGGTGATGATGGTGTGGCGCTGATCCACGTTAGTGTTGATACTTTATTTTTCACTGTCGCTAGCACCATTTCCAGACAGCCATCATATTGAAATACAAAGTCCCGTCGCCGTCGTGACGAAATGCTATCTCCGCGGGGTACGATGACAGCCGTGTCGTCACACGAGACCGTAGCTGTTCACCCCGCAGTCCAGCATTGCAGCATCGTAAAATATGGGGAACGACCACGTTTTATTATCCGAGTCGGCCATGAATATGAATATGTGGAATATCCAGTGTAGGCTGACTGAGGCGGGCCGAAACGATTGATGATCGTACCATTGGTGGTCAAAGCGGTTCACGCTGGTGTTTCCTGGAAAAAATCGACACTGTTCCCGGCGTGGAATGTGCCCCATCAACATGTAATAAAGGCTTTCATTTTTAGCTGAACCCGAGAGAGGGGAATGCACGCGATACTGCCGAGTAACAATTCGAAGATGTCGGTCAATCAATCCTCAGTCAACTTGAAGGCAGAAAATAAGCACAGCAGGACTCACCATATCATCCTTCCCAGGCCGTGCTGATGGGCACGGTCTCTGCGAGATGACTCGTGAGATGACGTGGGCAATGAAAATCAAAAAGCGGATAAGCGTTCCTGTCCCAAGATCATCAATCTTAGCGAGATCTGAACTGCAATGTGCAAATCATAGGATTCCTGGGGCTGAACGAGATGATTCGGGGCGCGTCTCTGCTTTTCCTTGGTCAAACAAATTGATTAATGACTGTGCCAAGGGAAGGCGAGGTGGATAACAAAGTCTGAGCGGTGTGATTGACATCTTGAGCGGTACATCAAGATGACGGTCCAGCCTGTGCACTTCAACAGTGCCTCCATTGGCTTGCGCCTGATAGGATAAAGATAAACAACGAGTCAGACAAGCTTGAGCCTTTCAAACTCGGAACTTCGGGTACTAGATTGACACATGTTTGGCACTATATTGACGAAGCAATAGCCCCTGACGTGGAATGAGGGAACCAACAATCGATCACCTCTGATACATGGATGTAGATAGAAGAACAGAGACAGATCCGAGAAAAAGTCATAGCGAGAGACATCTTGTCCATCGAAATAAAATTAGGGATGCGAAAGCGAAAGGGGCGTAAATGAGTAGCATGCAAGTAGCCAAAAACGAGGTTCACAGTCAGAACGCAATAATTAATCAACAAAGTCCACGTCAGAAGAAAGCTATACACTCATAGCCGCGTCACGGCCTTGGCGTCTAGTGGCATCCCTTGAATCGTTCCCTCAGATACTAGCCACGAATGCGAACAAGAAAGAGACGTACCAGACGGATCGATGCCATTGCGGGCGAGAATCTGATTGTGACGAATCAACCTTGCCTGGTTGAAGCTAAGAAGCGCCGACCGCATCAGCGACATTATGGACATGCCATGGAACAAAAGACATACTCGACACGCTCTCGCCGCATGATCTCCATCACCTCTTGGGTACCCCGCTCGTCGAGGCCAGCTCGCGGGTCGCCGTCATTGATGTTAACCTCAATGTCGAACATGCTTGACGTCAAACCAGCCTCGGCTTGACTGGAGAATGTGGATAGAGGGGTGTACTCGTGGAGACCCAGCAATGTCTTGAGCTTCATGGGAACATGAGGAAGGACGGTGGCACGGTAGCGGTATCCCACTGATTGGGGGATGAATCAGCAAGTACTGCGGAGTGTTAGGGAGAGCGATACTTACGCATTACCAGTAATGCGAGGGCGGTGAGGAGGGAGATGTAGAAGAACATGACTTGACAAGTATTTGAGGGGCAAAGAACAAGGCTATTTAGTAATCGGTGTAGCGAAACAAAAAGACTTGGTCGTAAAGCTACTAATATTAGGTCACGTGCGCCCACGGTGCGGCACCTTCTCCTCGTCCCTTAGTAGGTGTATACGAAACCCACAATGAGCTCGTTATACGACACTTTGCAGGTAAGAAATTTAGATGCTTCAGTGAGCCACTTTCACTCTTTCTAGTCAGAATTTTGTCCGCCCCTGGACACTCCCCTCCTCGCGGCGCTTATCGCAGACTTGGACCCCGCCACCTCCTCGCCATCATCAGATCAAGTCGACGCACTCCGTAAAACACTCAAGGAACTCGCAAACCATGCCACAGCTCAGTACGAACATGAACTCGCGGACGAACTCGACTCGTCCATTCTCTCCTCACTCTGCCTCACTACAGACGAGTCCAATAGCAGTCCCGATCTATATGGCGAAACATCCGCTACCTCCGACTCATCTGCCATCTCAGATCAGTCGTTTAGTTCTCCCCTAGGTTTCTTGCAGGCTGCGTTGCCACACATACCGCGGTCCCGACTCATACGTGCACTAAGCAAAACAGGCGCGGGCGGTGAGGGCAATGTGGACATGGAGTCCGTCGTAGAAACCATTTTGACCAACGAATTCATTCGTGAACTCGAAGAGCGAGGTTTGGATGCCCTCGACGACGATATTCTGTCCCACGAGGACGATCTCCCGTGGAAATGTGTTGAAGCGAAAAAGAAACCCACTGTCAATGGAAAGGCGGCAAAGAAGAAGAGCAGCCGCGGCAAGACCATCATCCTCGTCGACATTCGCCAGCAACAGCATCGACCCCTCCCCAGAGCCCTGGCACCCGACCCATGGACACAGCTATCTTCCCTCTCAGAACACCTTGCCACGCTCCTCCCCCCTCATACCGCATCCTTCTTTCAGTCCCATTTTCACTCGCCAGCCTACACGTCACCTGCAAAAGCCCTCCGCGCAGCGCTCTCGTCCGTCGCGGACACCCAAAGCGATCCGTTAATCGAATCGACCACCACCCTGTTCACCATACTCGACGTTCTCCGCGATTCCCCGACATACGCTTCCCTCGATGCCGAACAGCGCTCCACTCTGTACTCTGACGTGCAGCTTACTCTTCGTGCCACGCGTGGCCGCGGAGACGACGCAATCGACGTCGTGTGGCTCCTCCTCGAGCTCGAGCTCGATCTCGAATCGGGGACACTCGCAATGGGCGTCTATCACACCGCCCAGTCCCCCCTCTCACCCACCAGTCCCTCTGCTTGGTCCTCCCCATCTACATCATCGTCCCCTCCCCTACTGCCTGCGAGCCGCGATCGAAGCGGCAGCACCAGCAGGGCGACTCGTCAACTCCCGAGCGGTCCGCCACCCGTCCTACCCCCGCCGACTTCCAAGCGGAAGAGCATATCCTCCTCCTCTCCAGTGGCAACGTCGTCCACGGCAACTAAACCACAACCGTTCCAGTGGCAAACAGTACCCGAAAAACCACCCAAGGGCCCTCACCCACTCGCACTTCACATCCCCGCGTACGACAGCACCAACCAGAGCCGGCGCTCGGCGAGGTTAGGCAAGATCCGAGGAACGGGAAACGAGCTGGGAAAAGGTGGCAAGGGAGACATCGGGGAGCTCACGCGATCCGATTTGAGACAGCGCATGGTGGCAAGTCTCAGAAAGCGGGACGAACTACTGAGAGAGGCGTCCAAGGCGTGGAACAGGGGAAGCGCCAAGACGCGCGGTGGGGAAGTCGCGCTGTATTTTGCAGAACGGGTGCGTGTCTGATTCTTTTTTCTTGAGATGGGGGGCTGACTTTTTTTTTTTTTGGCTTGTGGCCGCCGGTACGGACAGGCGCGCGAGTCCCAAGAGTTGGTGCGACGCGAGGCGCTCAACGAAGCGCGGATCATGGTCGAGTCGAAACGGTACGTCCCCCGGATCCGTCACACGCGTCTCACCATTTCGATCCTTACCTCCCCGACATAGCTCCGCGTCTACCGACCGCCGCACCGTCGACCTCCACGGTACCTCCATCTCCGAAGCCGTCGTCATCGTCAACGAAATCCTCGACGACGAAGGGTGCTCCGCCGGTACGTCCCATCATGATTGTCTCCCTCCGTTTGGCGCCGCTTGGTTTGACGCGATCTGTCTTGTTTTCTTTTGTCTTGCGTCCCTTCCGTTTCTTTCCTCTCTTTTGATGCAGCGAATCCGCTGAGGATTATTACGGGCCGTGGGACGCACTCGGCGAATGGGATTGGCGTGCTCAAACCGGCCGTTCGGAACGCACTTGTAAACGATGGCTGGAACGTCGGTGTTTGGGATGGCGGGCTCGTAGTACGCGGGCGAACTTAACCATCGCTATCGACAACATTCGCTCATGCAATTGTACGATCACCCACGACGATCGTTGACGCTTCATCATGGCCGGACGCGGATCTATGTAGTATCATTGTAGGTGTCATTTTGTTTTTTCTTCCTCTTGCCCAGCGCACGTTGGTCAGAATCACATGTAGGAGTCATCGTTTTCTTGGTTTATTTCTTCCCTTTTTTTGCATCGCTTTGATACCTTGATACCTTGACACTTGTAACATTTTCTCCTGGGCTACCCTCTTTTTCCTTGTCTGTAACTGCTGAAGAGTTCGCGTAACACGTTGTATAACATGACGTCTAGCAATGCCAATAACAATTTCGCCGCGTACGAACGAGAATCATGACGGGCGCGGTGCGGATACTGGTACAATGGAAGTAATGCAATAACTGCTTCTTTGCTGGGCAAGAAGAACAAACAAATATTGCGAACATGAAACGCAGCATGTATTGTCCATGAAAACGAAAGCAATGCATCGAAAGCAACAGTCAGGACAGACACGAACGCATGAACGGAATCCAGGAAAAGAAAATAATGATACGCTGCCGTCTCACCGATTTACCGCCTTCTCAGCCCCAGTCGAGGGCAAAGCTCTACCCCACGCCACATGCCACCCAAATTCATCTCATCAGCTTCAACATTATCTTTCCTGTTTTCGGGAACCGCCAGGCCGAGGTACTCGAGGTCCTCGATCCAACAGCTTTTCAACAGCAACTCGTCATCAGACTCTCCGGGTTCGGTTTCAAGAGCCGTGCGCTCGACACCCTTGGTCGTCCTAGAGGCCACTTCAACATCTTTGGTTGTTGCTAGTTTCGAGTTTGGGCCGACGACAGTTCCAGAGCGGGTGCGTCGCGCGCTGGGGAGCAAGGAGGCATTCGATCCAGAGGCAATGCAGGACGATGTTACACCAGGTCTGGCAAAATCGGATGCACGTATGGTGCTCGCGCGGTTCCGAGTAATCATTGCATTAACAGACTTCTTTGCGCTGATTTCAGGAAGAGCCCCCTGCAAGGAATGTGATCGCGCGTGCGTAGGCACAGGAGCAGACGGACGATGTGTTTCCCTATCCGATTGAATGTTCCGACTACCTACTCCGGATGGTGTCAATATATTATTTGGCGGAGTGACAGCTATGGTAGCCTCGGACAGATATATTATTCAACAGACATACCACGAATGTCCATTGAAGAGAGCTCCTCCGCCAAGTCTGAAGCTGGGCTCGAAGGAGGGTTCCTATACCTACGAACAATGAGGTTTCCACCGTGCGCAGGGCTTGTGCCAGCGAACGACAGTTCCTGGACAGATAGCTTAGGTACATTCCCCGAATGGAGCATTTTCGTTGCCGTGGTCAACGCTGGCGAGTGGGGACGG
This sequence comes from Zangia roseola, assembly GCA_038090095.1. Classification (NCBI taxonomy): domain Eukaryota; kingdom Fungi; phylum Basidiomycota; class Agaricomycetes; order Boletales; family Boletaceae; genus Zangia; species Zangia roseola. The sequence continues at coordinate 18,051 of JBBPMD010000164.1, forward strand.
TGAATTCCAAACTCGGGCTCCGCCAAGTCCGAAGCAGGGCTGGAGGGGTTCCTATATCTGCCAACAATGAGGTTTCCACCATTCGCAGGACTTGTTCCAGGCAGGCCAAACGGCACTTTCCCGATGGATAGCTTGCGTACATTCCCTGAACCGAGCTTCGTCGCTTCGGGCGGCGCAGGCGAATCGGAGATGGGGATTTCAAACTCGGCGAAAAATGAACCAGCCAGGGCATGAGGCACTTGCGCCTCCTGACGAACGGATTCTCGACCAGAAAGATGATCCGGTGTTTCGTCCCGGTCCGCGACGGTCTTGCCCTGGATTCTGCCATCGTTCATAGGAAGTGTCCCGATTGTAAACTCGCCAGAGGAAGAAAAGATACTGTTTCTGGAGAGATGAATCATTTGACGTCGCTGGGGTACTGTATTGTCCATCATTTCGACGTCGTCTCCAGCCTCTGTCGCATCCTCGCGCAAAGGGAGAGCCTCGAGAAAACCGTCGACCCCAGCACCTCGCCGATGCAGACCTGGCGGTTTTCGAAGTCGGGATATGGCCGGAGTCGAGTAAGATCGGGGTTGGTCGGTATAAAAAGACAAGTCGCTATGAATGGATCCACCGGGCGAATGGAACTCGTCATCGTCATATAAAGTTCGCGAGATCGCCTTGGGAGGTGAAATCCAGTCCTCCCGTGTGAATTGAGTGCGTATATGCGAGGTCGAGGGGCTCGAACGGTAACGTTGATGCTTGATACGTCTAGTAAGCGGTTCCCTGTCTGCTTCTTTCAGGGACGCGGTAGAATCTTTGCGCGATACCTGTCGAGTGTTTTCTTTGAAGACTTCCGAGAGTGTGCGGGACCTTGCGTGCGAGGAAATGCGCGAAACGTGACGGGAGGATCGACCTTTGGCTTGATGCCTGGGAGAGGGGGCAGTCGAACCAGGACGACTACTAAATGGCGATGCAAGAAGTTGAGAATGCGTGCTATTTTCTTTGAGGTTCCTAGAACTGGTACGGGACATAACGCGTTTGGTGACGGGAACTGGTGACAACTGATCTGGAACAAGTGGTTTGGGGCGGGCCAATTCGCGTATCGATTGCGAGGGAAGGAACGGTGTCTGGAACGACATATCCCCGGGGAGCATATCGGGGGGTACGGCAGACTCGACATTCGGGATGTGCTCCCGGTTGCGCTTTATTCTCTTCGCCAGGTGCTCTCTGATGTGTTCGACGTTCTTGTCTTCAACATTTTCTGCGAGGGCAACTCTACGAGAACGTTTGAGCATCCGGCGTGCCATCTGGGTACGTGTAAGGTCGTCCGTCTCGGGTGGAAGGACTTCCAGAGGGGATGAGAACAACGCCTTGTTCGCTGTCTGAATACGTCTCCTTTTGTGAGCGTAGGTTACCCTGACGGACTGTCGACCGAGCATGGCGTGTCACATCGACGATGGACGTTCAGATAAAGTGCAAATGAAAGATTTTATAGATTATAGTATTGATAAGCACTCTCTGTTATTACGTAATAGTTCCAATTGATGGCTTATATCATTTTGTGGCGGTGCAGTCCAAGGACACGCTACCATGTCCTCTATCTGACCGAACTCCATCTCCCAAGTCACCGTATATAACAATACCAACTATGGTCGTCACTCGTAGAACTCCGGTCCTGCCTCCTCCACCGCTGGCACGAAGCCACTCCTCACAGGGTGCTCAACGCCCTTCGCGAACCTCGAATGGAAAGGATACTGTCGGTGTCACAAACCATTCTGGTCCCAGCGTGCCCGTGGCTCCTGCTATACACTCTTTTGATGATGACACAGATGACCGAAATGGTCTTGTGAGTATTTGTCTACTGTCCATATTATGGCTCTTTTGCCGTCTATCGTCGGACGAGGTGTTGCTTGAACCTTGCTTTCTGGATCACATCCCTGCGATAGATCCTCGTTTCGTCTGTTTGACTTGAGGGGCTCATCGTCCTTATTGCAGGACAACAACCCTGGAAAGAAGTCGAAGAAGTCCAGGAGACCCCGCAAAGTGAGTGTCATTTCTTCCGTCGCGATATCGTTTCTAATTGCCTTAGAACAAATATCAAAAGTCTAGTTTCCAAGCCTTTCTCGACTTCCTTACCAAATTACTCCTCCTCGCCTTCACAATCTACACCTTCTCCGTTTGTCCACAGGACACACACCTCCAATCCCCGATATGTCGCGGCCTAACAGAATACAAGCGCATCGTCCTCGATCCTTACATCATCCCTCCGATACAAGTCATCCTTGCCCACCCCTCCGTTGCCCCTCACATTGAACGTGCAAAACCCTACGTTCAACATACCGTCGAAATGACCGCTCCGATTCTCCTTCGCACTCAGCAACAGTGGAACCTTCATGTTGTCCCCTATTACGAGACACGTATTGTACCACAATGGAACAAGTATGTTGTCCCTCAGTGGGATAAACATGTTGCGCCTCGCATCCAACTCCTCCAGTCCAAGGTGGAACCCTATCGCCTACGTGTCATGCAAGAATACGAGCAACGCATTGCGCCGCGTACCCAAGTGGCGGTATATAACCTTCAGCGGTGGCAGCGCCAAGCGGAACCGTACATTCTTTCGGCCATATCGAAGACAAAGGACGGCTACTATGCCGCTCAACCTTACGCCGTTCCATTGGCGAGGAGACTTGGGTATGGACTCCGCCAGTTCGCCTTGTTCCTTCAAGAGCAACGCCAAAAGTTTGTTGATCCTCATGTCGCCAAGATATGGGACAAAGTCAAGGAACTTAGTAAGGGGGAACAAGGTGTACGCGAGACCACATCTGACCATGGGCCATCGTCATCCGACTCACTACTCTCGTTTGTGGAGACAACAGGATACGATATCCCTATCCCGTATACACCTTCTCTTACGCCGGCCTACGAAGCCACCCCCATTGTCGAGGACGCTGCAGGCGGAGACGTCTTACCATCGCTTGTTCCCATCGAAACCCTTGAAGTGGAACCGCTATCTACTTTCGCGGAGCCCACGTTCACATCAGCGCTAGAGCCAGCGAAAGTATCACCCGCCCCATTTGCTACCGGCGTCGATTCCTCATTAAGCGTCGAGCCTTCACTGGCAGCGCCCTTGCGTGAATCAGAGTCCCCCGCATCTAGCGCTCGTGTACTCGTAGAAGAATCTGATACCGCCACACGTTCGTTCCTGGCCACAGCAACCCCCACCCCATCGTCGAGCCTCCCTCCTCCCGCGGATGAGCCTACCGAAATCCCCGCATTGGCGTCGCAGTCCAAAATGAGTATCCCCACTGGCTCCGCGACGGTGCCTCCCGTGAATACACCAAGTGATGAGGAAATCGACTTTGATGTGTTCTACGCCGAACTTGGACTGGACGAACCGCTGAAAACTACCGGTAGTTCCGAACGGGAAATTCATAGTGCCCCTAGCATGCCGGCGGAGACGGAGGAAGAAAGGGCAGAACGGCTTCGTCTCGAGGCGGAGGAAAGTGCGCGCAAGCGTGCCGACGTTGAGACTCGCCAAGCCAAATGGGAGACGGAACTTGAAGCGCAGATGGGGCATAGTATGTCCTGGCTACAGAACCGCCTGGGAGATCTACGTTCGGCGGCCGCTGACGAACTAGCATCTTCCGTCGAGGTCCGTCATTCGATAGAGGAGCTCGTCAGCGAAGCAGAAAAATATCTCAAAGGGGCAGAAATCTATCTCAAAAACCTCAAAGGGGAAAATCGAAAGTCCGACGAGAAACTGGCGCTTTGGGATCGCGTCGCTGATCGAGTGAACGACAAGTTCACCGAACGTCTTTTGGCAACTGAGAGCGTCGTCAGTGCCTGGTACAAGATCGTGCTTGACAAGGAACTTGAAGAGGTTCGCAAAAATAATTTAGAGCCACCATCATCTCTAATGATCACTGAAATACCACAGGTCGCCGTAGTGGTTGCCAAAGTGCGTGATGTCGCAGAGAGAGGTCAGCTGGACCTGGGTCTTGACTATGCCTGGCTGGAAGACGTCACATACAATGACTGGCAGCGTTACCACGCTCTGATCGGAAGTCAGTATTCAGTTCGATGACTCCAACCATTTGTAATTTGAAACTGATGGTGCCTTACCATACATAGCGAGCGAGCGGTTCGCCCAAGAGGCAGCATCAATTCAAAATGGCACGCACTCCGAGTTGGTGGTAACCAATCCGATGAACCCTATCATCGAAGACCTCGAATCTGAAGTTCAGGACGTAGTGATTGGGTTTGAAACACGGCTGCGTCGGATAAAGAGAGATGGCGAGCGAGCATTCAACAATCATGGCAATGGATTCATACAAAAAGAAGAAGAGAAAGGGTCTCGTGTCGAACCTGAAGTGGAGGCTGAACCGGAAGTTTCCATTCTACCTGTGCCGAACGGTGACGTCGGAGAGGATGAACAAATCTTTGTTCCGCCCGTTGTTATTGGGCGGAGTCGGGAGGAAGTGCTAGAAGCACTAGGCAAGGTAGAAGCGGTTGACGAGTCAGACCCTCTGGGATCAAACGTTGATCCGGAGGAGGCTGTATCTCGCCTCGTCCGAGAGGTGGAGGGTGACGCGGGGATCGTCCATACGGAGCTATGATAGAAACTAGTATAAAGGGACTGATTTACTATGTTGTTAGACATTTTGTGATTTGGATATGGTTATGCGTATGTGAATCGCCCCTGTCGTCATTGAGTCACTTGGGCTTGGGCGGGCATCCTGAGAACACAACGCCAGGGTGGAGCACGGTACCGGGAACTTTAAAGGAAATGAGATTGAACCCAGTATTCGTGTCCCCCGGCCAGGGAGGTGTTTCAGTGGTTGCCATGTGTTGGGCTCTCGTGGCCTTCGCATGGCCACCACCGGCATTGGTTGCAAAGTGTATGAATGTTACGGAACCACGACCCTTGGTTTAGACCCTGGCACTTTTTGATTGTCGTCTGGTCTACTCCCCCACTAGATACTGCCGATCTTGGGCGGGCCGCCTTTCCCACGTCCAGCCGGCCCGCCCACATGGCGCACACATGGCGATGCGACCAAGAAAAAAATTAGAAATAATAACGAATAAAGAGACCGCACCTCCAAGACACCCACAGACATGCAACATTGAGACGCCATAATGCATACGACGCGTACTTGCGCGTAATATCCATTCTTGTGGAAAATAATTAATTTCATATGATCAACGGAATGAAATCGACTACTAGTTGCACGCGTACCTCGTTGTATGTAACGAGGTAAGGGACTTTGACAAAACTTCAGGCCGGACCCCAGTATAAGCCAAGGTACCAGATTGCCTCCGTGTGGCGAACACCGCCATTTTGCACGCTTTTTTAGTTTGAAACCCTGGCTCAATACTCACCATCGGAACCTATCATGGCATGACGGACCATTGACGGTATTGTACATACTCATCGCGTAACCGCCTTCCTTGAAGTTCTGGGCCCGGTCACTGTCAAACCCGACATTTCTCGTCACTGTCACGGTCATGGAGCGGACCCTTCCATTTTTTGACACCTACATTGACACGCTTGTTGCAAATTAACATGAAGGCATCCATTTGTTTGGACCCAGAATCAATCGACTGTATATATCGGAATCCAAAAATTCGGTACAAATGAATTGGAAAACTAGTGCTTCAAACTGTAGCGAAACCGGGCAAAGGAGCATGATGCTCCACAGGCGAGGAAAGCCAAAGGGGGATCGACAAATCTGGAATTACGCAACTTCAGTTGGATCATCACGATCCTCTGTTTTCCACCGCAGATTTGATTCGTAAAACATGATGAGCTGGTTCGCGAAATTAAGTTGCGTCACTAAAATATTAGCAGATAAGCACGCACTTTCTGGGGGAACTTCTCAGCGCAAAGCCGCGAGTTTTCCCGCACTCGCTTCTTGTCAGCTTTCCTAAAGTAACCATTAAGGGTGGGGTAGGGGAGTGCAAGATCGAACGAACTCACAAAGTGAAATACACGAAGAGGTCCTCATCTTCACGTTCCACCGTGTCAATCGATTCAATGAGATCCTCCCATGAAGAGACCTTCATGTGTTTCTTCATGTTACCAACAGAGTCCTCCTCGTCGGATTCTGCCTTGTCGTCCTTTCGCGAGAGGCCGTTGCTCTTTCGGGCTTTCTTCTTTGCCCGCTGGTCATCCTCGTCCTCGTCTCGACCCTCCGCCTTGTCCGAAGGTAGCTCATCCTTCTTGGGCCTGCCGCGCTTCTTCATCGCACTCGCTACTTCAACAGCGGAGTCCATGTCCGCAAGGGACTTCCTCGAGGACTTGTCGATTGGCTTGGGTTTTGCCTTGAGAGGCTCTGATTTGCGCGGGCTGGGCTTACCCTTCCTCTTCTCCGCCCAAAACTGTTCGATAAGCTCCTTTGCATTTCTAGATTGGAATCAGCGATGGGGGTAACCAGAAATGACACGCAGCACACATACCCTGCATCTCTCTCATCTACCCAACTGTTATGCTCTTCACCGTAGTTCCGCCACTTGACGAAATACCCCAGACGACCCTTGAACGCGAGAATCGCGCGTATTGTCTGTGATCATGCGGAATAATGAACAAAGGCATGACTTACCCCGGGGAACTGGCCTTTTTTTGCGTCGAGGATTTTTTCGATTTCGTACTCCTCATCTTCTTCGCCCCCATCACCCTCCTCGTCCTCCGCCACAGTCTCTTCGGGTTCCTCGTGGACCTCCTTCTCCACCTCTTCGATCTCGGAGCCAGAGGCGGACATCCGTCGTTTCTTTGAGCTGTACGTTTTCTTGGTCAGGCCGGTCTGAACCCTATCGTGGTCGCTGTCGGAATTCATGTCAGTGGCGCGTAGTATCGTCGAAAATTCTGGGCGCGTCGATTCACAAGGTCGAAATTTCCACCAACACGAGTTTTGCGAACCAACAATGCCGCGCGCTGGTGGCACCGAAAAGCCGTGAGAAACTAATTTTAATCTCAGCGTCAATATGTCACCCCCGATTGCATCCAAGAAAGGAAATGACACCCCCAGCGCTGATCACTTGGTGGCTGTACCAGCAGCGCTGAGCGACGCATTCTGAAACTGACACTAACATCCCCGAGTAATCAAGCTGTGTCCGGTCAAACTGCTTGGCGACAACACCCGCAGTACCGGGGATGGACGATGTGAGTGATCCGATATGAGCCAAGTCCAACGAGTGAGTCGTAGTTATGCCAAGAAGGGTCATACTCTCGTGGTGCGCGCAACGCCACGACTTTTGCCACGAAATGACGCGAATTACAAGTATGTCTCTATCTCCGGGACGGACTGGCACTCCGTCCACGTGCTTCTCTTCCTCTACCCTTCTTTGGCCCCGAGGGTGGTGGACGCACGAACGCGTAATCACATTGAATGGTCTGTTCCAACAACGGTGTCCCCGAAGCGCCGTCAATGGCTGCCTGTGCCTCTGCCATTGTTTCATACTCGACTAGTGCATATCCCTGGGTTTGATCCGTGAGCATCAACGCGGCAGGCACAACACACTCGTGGCACACCTTGACATAGCCTGTGCGGCGATCCAGGTTGAGGTGGAGATTTTTTATTTCGCCGAACTCGGCGAACTTGTCGGTGACATCTTCTTCTGTCGATTCTTCATGTACGTTGGTGACCAGGACTATCCAGCCCTCGACGGCTGCGCATTGCACGACGAGGATCAGTGAAGACTAACGCCCCATGAAATGTCTAGCGTACATCGGGCAGCACGGGTGTCAGCGTCCTTGACATGTGAAGATTCCACTCTGTCGTAAGTTGCTTCAGCAGTCGCCGCGCCATCGTTTTCACCTAGCTCAGCGGAAATATGAATACAGAGGGTGAGGAGCTTGGCGGTAACCACTTGCCTGCTGTGTTATGAAAGCCTCTGCCTCTGCGTCTCACGGTGCCCGCATTGGCAACTAGAATGCAAGTCAGGCGACGGAGGGCGAGAGAACAATTAGACAAACCCTCATCGATATTCATCTCATCGTCCGACATTTGGTGGGTTATAGGATAGCAATTTTGTGTGACACTTGTGACAGAGGTGTTGCTCATCGTGGCTGTGTTTGTAAACCCGGTAGTTTGGCACCAATTTTAATGCGCGGACTGTCTGGGGTCTCGTCGTTGAGGACCGTTCCACCAGAGTAAATCCTGGACAATTCAGTTGTTCTAACGTAAGTCATCGCTAACCAAGCTTGCCGTTCAGGATCTCGCCCGCGTTAGGACTCCCACTCCATGTACACGCCGAACAGAGCTGAGCGAGCACATCGGACCGGCAGTTGCGCTCACCAGCCCAACAACAAGCTCTGCTCTGCTTTTTTATGTTTTCTATTGTTGTTTTGTCATGCCATCTCTCCGTCGTCTCCTTGAAACGACTTGAAAGTGGCAAGTGTTTCGATTACTTAAGCAGGTCCCCTATAGACCAGACACTGCGCGACGGCCGAGAGGTCGTCCTCACACGTCGTTTCCAGCACCATAACGTATATGTCCTCCGAGTCAGTATCACTTTACCGCAGTCAGACAGTCCTGTCACACTCATGCGTTGAAGCAGTGCCTGAAGCCGCTACACCGCCTCAGCTTATCGAGATCTCCGCCATTCCCAAACCTTATGAGGAACGTAATGCAGATATTATTCCCGAAGCCCGCATGTCAGTTTTTTTTTCCACACATTCGATTCTAGGTCACTTCACGACAGAGCTCGCAAGCTGTACCTTTAGGGTCGCGGCTTGTTTGTACATTGTCGAAACACATTTAAACGCGGTCATTCTTGCCATGAATCTCCAGTCTTCTCCAATCTTCTCTCAGACTCGTCTCACATCTTCCATTGGGCAAACATGAACACCGTTCCTATGATCAACCACCCCTGCACCGTTTGCTGCAGACCCACCTCAATGTGGTGCAGCCGCTGCCAGACGGCCTGGTATTGCACCCCAGAACATCTCTCAGAGGTGGGCATCCTCCATCGCGCCACGCGCCGTGTAAGGCTCACGCAATGTGCCCCAGGACTGGCCGCGCCATCGCAAAGAATGTGTCCCTGCGGCCCACGCGCAAAACTACAACATCATTGCTACGCCACCGCCAGCAGAGCAACAACTGATCACGGTCTCTGCTATTCTCTTTTCCCCAGAGGAAGGTGGGTTTCATTCCTGACGCGTCATTTGCGCGTTCATTAATGCCGTTATGAAATGGTTTCCCCTGGTAGAGCGGCCAAGAATCATTTCGGTCAAGTGCCGACCGTCGCAAGTTCCGTCGCAGGGCATTTGCCCACAGCCTCTCGTCAGCGGACATTTCGCCGACGGCCACGCTGAGAGCATTGTCCTAACACAGGGCTTAAATGCTGAGCCTCTCAGGTTTCCCCTTCATCTCTGGTACTCCCCGAGCGCCTTGTCGCGTAATGCACCGATCAACCGCGCTATCTACCACATCACGTCCGGTGCAGCCCCCAAAGCATGGTGCGGTACTGTCGTCGTCCTCAAGTTCAATGGATCGCGTAGGCAGGGATATTCTGATGCCGGTTCGAACGATCTCCCAGCCCTCTCTGCGTATTTCCTCGCCTACAAATAAACGCGTAACGCGTCGTATCTTATGTGTAATTAAGATTAAGTTGTGAGTGCGCTTTCCATACTCATTGTACCGACGACACTGACATCTCGCTGCAGGAAGCGTAGAGCGCTATCGTATTTATCTATTTTGGTGTGCATGACAATTTGTAGCCTTGCTCTCGTTTAACCCTATCGTCCATATCTCTATATTGTTAAGTATCTTATCGTCAATAGAAGCGTCAATAGAAGGGTACCTAGTGTGCCCAAGTTTATTTGTTAGCCGTCTGATCAAACCTCAACCCTGACAACAGATTCGAATGGCGATCATTTTCATGACAAGGATTAACGCCAACGTATCGGTGGGAAGAATGTTTCTTCGGCTGTACCTTGTCATGGTGGTTCTTGCTATGTAGTAGTTACGGACCGATACGGCTGTTTCCATGAGAGTGGATATAGTTCACTGACACGGTAACCGTCAGATAACGATGAATAGAATATGATCGCCGGTCACCGGGCAATTTAGCCTACCAACACAGCGGTGGGAGTGAGTCGAGGTGTGATGCTTATGTAATCTCTTGACCCAAAGGAACGCAATTAACTGTACTCTCTAACATTATCGATGATGCTTTCCTTCGTTTCTTTGCCGCAGCGTACGGATCGCGTGTATCATGGCACCACGCGCCATCATCCAGACGTCGACAACCTCATGGACGTCGAAGATCTAGACACCGTCGCATCCAAGCTCACCTATCCCGGCGAAACCGTCTCGTCAGCACTCGATTCGATGCGGTGAGCGCAGCTTCTCTGCCGATCTTTCTTAGAACGCCGTTCGAACAAGGGACACACGCGGTGGCAATGTTTAGTGGGCACGGGACGTACGTAGACAAAGAGCAAGTCATCGCCTCCGTCGCCGGCAGTGTGGAACGCGTAAATAAATTGGTGACCGTGCGTGCCGTGCGTACTAGGTAAGCACCACACCCACAGCACCTAACACGTCATTAACACGACCCCTATCTGAAAAGGTACAATCCAGAGGTCGGCGATTTGGTCGTCGGGCGAATCACTGAGGTCCGTCGACCGGATCTTGAGAGTTCAATTAGTGATCATCCACTTTTGATTTTTCTCTTATTGGTAAAAAAAATATGAAACAGGTGCAGCCTCGCCGGTGGAAGGTCGACGCGAATGGACGTCAAGAGGCTATTCTGATGCTTTCTTCCGTCAACTTACCTGGGGGTGTCCAGGCATGTTCTTTTTCCCTCCGTTGCTTCGCTGCCGTGATCTTTGACGTTTGGGGGTCGGTGGTTTTTCCTTGGACATTTCCAGCGCCGAAAATTGGAAAGCGATGAGCTCCAAATGCGAACATTTTTTGAAGAAGGGGATCTCCTCGTTGCAGAGGTCCAAGCCTTTTTCTCAGACGGCGCTATGTCATTACATACACGTTCGCTCAAGTATGGCAAGGTGCGAAAGGCCGCTCGCCCCTTGCCACACGGTTACTTTTACTCACCGTGATCTCTCAGCTACGAAATGGACAATTGGTCATCGTCCCTCCTGCCCTGATTCGACGCCTGAAATCACATTTTTTATCTCTCCCCTGTGGGGTCGATTTGATTCTCGGGTTGAATGGTTACGTGTGGGTCAGCAAACACGTTCAAGATAGTGACCACGGCGAAGAAGGGTTCGATGCGGAAGCTGTTTACTCCAACCAAAATGACGTGAGCAGAATTCCTTCGTGTGACGTGGCAGTGACATTCATATCCGCTTTTCGTCAGGATATCGACACCGCAACGCGAACTGCCATTGCACGTGTTAGGAACATTATTCGTCTCCTAGCGGATCATTTTGTTCCATTAACGGACAGTCGTCTTCTGGAAGCATATGATTGGGTGATCGAACAAGGAGTGGATACCAAAGATATAGTCCTTGGGGATATCGGAGACGCGCTCCTTGCCATGGTAGGAAGCGAGAGATAGGGTCATTTTGTAACCTACATGTCGTCATCTCCATTCGTAGTAGTTTCATCATCATCGCTGCCCTCGAGATCGTTCTCATCGTGATCAGCGCTATTTTCTTCCGCATCGACTTCCCCCTCCTCCTCGTCCACTGTCTCGTCCGCTTCATCTGCCGGCGGCGGCGGCGGCGGCGGCTGTACTGGCAAATGATGATGGGCGTGACCAGTTGCACCATTAGCCATCTTCCTTGCCTCAGCGGCACGCTTCATCTCCTCTTTCTCTTCGTCGACCGGAAGTAGTTGTTCCAATGCCAAATCTTTCCAGCGCAAGGCACCATTAACGCCACCGCCGCCGTAACCCATGTCTTCGAACAGCGCTCGAGAGGTAGGATCGTATGGCGGTCTCGGTCGAGCGGCTGGGTGCTTTATGTTGGTGGGATTACCGTAGGGGTAAGAAGGGTGCACTTGTGACGGCAAAACTACAAACATGTCATCAACACGGGTTGGAAGGGTTGATGTTCGCCATGCAAGTGGCGTGAAAGGAAACGTGGACTCACTGTCAGAGTCGTCGGGGTTCGGGGGTACCATATGTGCGGGGATGTCGAGATCTGTGCGTAAGGACAAAGACACGCAACGGAGAAGATAAAAAAGTTATTTACGCTCCATGATGGAAAGGGATGCGCGTGAGCATACCGTCGTCAGATATCTCACCCGAGATATACTCAAGACTATCGATTGTGTCGACCACTTTGAGGTCATGCTCGGACATATGTAGGTAACAGTATGTAAGGTCCTGCGCATCACGCAACGGTAAGTTTGATACGGTCAACGTTGGTGTGGGATATTGTGAGAGGGGTGGAAAGAAAAGAGACGGACTGTCATGGTGGCGACGGCGCTCGAGGCTTCACCCGGCGAAGCTGGTGTACTTGTCGCTGATCTTAGGATGCAGCCGCCCACGCCGGTGTTTTCCGCTGTCAAATTTATCAGCGCTGGCGCTGAAGCTAGAAGTGTTGATCGAATCCGTCCTAGGAGCCTCGATCAGCTCCGGCGTTACCAAATTTGGCTCTGTGACTACTGTGGCTGTGCTATAATGTGTATCAGGTCTATGAACACCAATTCGACGATTATCATAAACTCTGAAACGCATGTCTCTCCAACTGAGCTATACCATCGACACTTTTTCCGCCATCATGATGTCTAGAATCATGGTGGATGCATTTTCCCGACACATTCGGTCACATCAGTCTATCACGTACGTGTTCGAGTTCCAAGACTTCTCTTTTTTTCTCAGAAACGTAGCCTTGTTGCTGAGCATTCTTGGTGGTGTGTCACCTTTTTTTCTTGCCCTCTTGCTCAGGAGGCGCTTCCAGGTTCCCGCAGATCTTTGGTCCCTGTTGGTCCGCACCTTGAGAAGTAGGTACCTTCAAAATTTCCGAATATACAGAGCTTGGTCATCGTTGATACCCATCCTCCACTAATTCGGACCCGCTTTTCCGTATGGGCGGCAGAACAGTGATGGCATATCCCACAAAGGTGGGAATCACCTCAAGGCTGTTTCCATCGCCGTGCCGTTACACTAGTCTCATGCCCCTCAAGGCTGGGCGCAAGAGATAACGGACGAGTCGCTCTCACTCGGAATGGGATGGAAAATGTGACTCAGGCATCAGTCAATCAATCAGTTCTCGAATGCGTCCCGACCTTCTTCCGCGAAACAGGAGTATACAAAATGTACTTCTCTATACAATAACGAGGTGCCACAGGGTCCGTGACATATAGTCGAGGTATAGAATGCGCCACTTACCTAGGCACTCTGAAAATGATGGAATGTTCAGCATTTTACGGAATACTTTGCCACGGAGACGCCGGGCATGAGGGGACGGTGTGTTGTCTCGGGCATGAAATATTGTAAATCACGGTGGAATCTACACCACGGAATGAATTCCTTGACTTGGAATTCTTTGGTGAATTGGGTTCGCCGCCCATTGCGTGACTAGTACATTACACACCGCGAATTTCCTTATCCCATTTTCTCGGTGCTTGTTACAGCACCAAGGGACCGTTCTCTGCACGAACTGTGACCTCGGATACTCTTCACAATCATTGCATCTTCAAGGTCAATCTAGTTTGTGACCGCAGTTCACTCAACTGCTAGCAAGATGTTCCGGTACCATGGTACCGAGATCAGCCACTAGTGACTCTGCCACGTGTCTCACTATCTCGATTTTAGTCTAGGGGCCGCCGCTGTTTATATGATGCGAGGGGCTCCCTTGATCTTCTGTCACTGTTTCAGGCCGCAAACAATTGCGACCTGAGAGCTGGTCGGTACAACTACAATTAGCTTCACAGGCATTGGCGGTCGTTGGCTGACACAACCAGCTTACATTTTCTCACGCAGCAACAGTGTCATACTGGCACTGCCTGATCTAACCTTGTTTTCTTCCGACCGGCTTCCCCTTACCGTCTAACGGAGGTATTTAGCATAGATGTCAACTTGATTCAGAGTTTTAAAACATTTTACCCCCCGACACGAACACGGAACTGCCATCAGACGTCAAGTGCGTTGCTCACGATCACCACATGTCAGGTGGTATCTCGGCGGCTTTGGCGGTTCGCGTTGTGTGTGACAAGTTCCAAGAGATCAAGAGTGTTACTTATCCTACATAACGATGACGACCGGTGAGCGTGTCTGTTTAGTTGGCGCGTTGTCACTGCGCGCTGCAGCCCACGGTGGACAGCAGAGTAAGGAACCCACCGGACACCGACCCCTTTCTTTCTTTCTTTATTTTTGTTTATTTTCTATACATTTTTCTGACTACAAGTAGCATGTTCTCGCGAGCGAGGGGTGCTGGGCTGGGAAATGCGTCGAAAAAAGGGGATCAAAGGAAGGCCAGCAGGCTTCACTACTTGGACAGAACGCAGAGGGAACTTGGCGACCCTGCACACAGTGATCACGCAATCAGATTACCATGATCGATGCAAACCCTGATTCCTGATACTCCGACGCAACGGCATGCTTACCCTGACCCTTGGCGCGCCATGGCATTACGCAAACTTTCAACCGTCCCAGGTAGTCCAGAGCCTCAACAGATAGACCCTGGGAAATCTTTCAACCACTCTGCGAGGACGTGCTTCAAACTCTCGCTCACCTCCATCTCGGACGAAACAGTTTAACAGATCAGGCATGACTATGGTTTAATGTTTGAACCTCTGAACTCTGACCCCAAGTTGGTATAGTGTACTCTCTCCGTGAACAGGCCAGTGGTACATCCCGATGGGGACATCCCAACAACGACAATGTATTGGAACCATGTGCTCATGTAAGGCGGAAAGAACCGATACCGGTCGACCGCAGCGAATACTAATTATGATGACAGTACGAGCGGATTCATTAATTCTGAATCGGCCGAAGTTTCATCGCTCTCACGCATTATCTGGCACACGACCACGATCTCTTGCGAGCCACACGAGGTAACGGACCGCAGAGTAAGCCAAAGTTGGACGCCCGCGGGCCCGGGCCAGTTCCGGGCGGGCCGCGGTATATTACAATGTGATTGACATATTTGACATGACGATCGCGTCGAACTGTTGGTGATGTTGCAGATCCATTCCTGTGACGCTGAAGAGTAAATCATCAAAACAGGATCTTCGTGTCCTCCTGTCACCCTGTCTACCACAGTACCACGCACGTCCGCGATCGCAGACTAGTCGCTCAATATGCCGCGGCAGACTTGCTTCCTGCGTCACGACGGGGGTTGGTCGTTGGTCACCGGGCATTTCCGTCCGGCGGCGGCCGATCGCCTTCATTTACCTCTCCGCAATCGGGCTCTCTGCGGAACCTGAATCTGTAACCGGCGCTTCGCGTGTCCATCTGTAGCGCACTGCCCAACCGCAGAACCGTTGTTCGTTCGTCTCCAATGGTCATCTGGAAGCTCATCTCTAAAGATCTGGGTTTGGATAGGTTACTCTCAGAGAGTGCGGGTGCTTGGACCGTGCTACGTCTCCGTGGGAGACCCACGGATAATACCGATCTTGGATGCCTACCCCGATGGTGTCCAGAATCAACCTGAGATTGAACCCCCTAAAATTGACTGTCAAACGCACATGGCAGATCACTATTCTTGATATTTTCTGGCACACGACCACGTCAGAGCCGACTCCCGCGAGTGCCTCCGAGTCGTCGACCATGTTGCGTTGCGTGCTTTCTCAAACCACAGTTACATGACACGCACGCACGCGCTTCTTGCGGCCACCGATATGTCTCGATGAGACACCACGACAAGCCAGCAGAAGCGTCATCACAGCCATGTGATCGTCCTGTGCATTGGGGCACTGCTCGCCAAGCGATCCGGCCGCGACCCCGGTACTTCAAGATATCGATGAAATTCAACGCTGGCCTGATCCTGCAGACCATGTGGTTGGAACGAACCAAATACACATCTCGTCCACCCAGCCGCCCGGTCGAGCAGTGGCATTTAAGCATTGACACATGACGACGACATATTTTGGCACGCGAGCATCGGGATCAGCCATTTCGCGGCAGCCTCGTCGGATGAGCGACGGGTTACTCGGAATGGCATAAAACCGTGGCCGTGTCTCGGTGTTCGTCCGGGCGCACCCCGCGGGCGTAGTAATCAAGATGTAGATGTGCCAAGTCACCGTATCCCCATGAAGAGGGGCACTCAAGTTAGTTCTGTTTCACGGCGAAACTGCGTCATAGCACCTGGGACTGTTACCGGTAGTAGCTCCAATGTGTCGATGATCATTGATACGATGATGGTTGATGTGGTGCTGATGGAACGGATCGGCGGTTTGACCTGACCGATCGCTGAGCGGAAACTCGCGGATCGGATACGTCAAACTATAATTGCA
Organism: Zangia roseola; assembly: GCA_038090095.1. NCBI lineage: Eukaryota > Fungi > Basidiomycota > Agaricomycetes > Boletales > Boletaceae > Zangia > Zangia roseola. Next base: position 34,397 of record JBBPMD010000164.1, read on the forward strand.
GATCTACCCCCGTGAGCCACGGCTGCCCGAAAAAACATCCAGCTCGAGATGTAGTATAAGGAAGAAAATAGCAGTATTCCGGTGGGATTCCTTTCTCAGTCGTGGCCCCCTGTCACCTTATCAGCCACGGGACAATACGGCCTTGTCCGCCCGGCATGTGGACAAATCTGCGCCAGTGGCGACCGGGTTTGTTCTTTTTTTCGACTTTGATACATAAATCCAACGTGCACTATGATAGCGAGTCAAAAAAAAAGAGTATCTATGGTGTATGCTTATATGTACCAATACAACATGTGTCATAATCCCTCCTCTACGATCACCCTCTCCACGTGACCCGCTCTGGACACTTCCGCCTTCTTTTCGGCCGCTTTTAGCTCTGCTATCGCATTTGAATCAAAGTTCTGCAATCGCATTTCGACAAGGAACTCCTTGTCCCGAACTGACTGCGACCAGCCCGATAGTAGGGTCATCCCGGAAACGATCGTACGAGACAGGCCGACCAGGGCGAAGATACCTGGGTATACGTGTACGACTAGCATACGACGTCAGGATCCCATTCTTGCATACGTACGAAAGGAAACTCACACAAGAATTTCTTGTTCAACGGAAGGTGCAGCAATTCCCGGAGGACATACACAACACCCGCAGGCAAGAGAAGCATTGCGAGTAGGCTCGCCACTAACGGGAGAATGATCTCCTTGGTGGCATGACGAGGATCAGGGTGCGTCCATCCGTTAACCAGCAGCTGGTAAAAGTCTGCACGTCAGCTTACCACTCGTCAATTCATAACTGATGACACGTACCACATGCAGCGCGTTATATCGTCGCTGTGGTAGTTGTAGTCGCCGGCGTAGTCGTATGACAATCTTACAGTACACAAGCCCAAGGGACCACATATCGACCAATCGAATCGTCGGAACCATCGTCGGATAAAACGTTAGCCGAATCGGTAGTACGACGTAAACATCCACGACAAGACCGAGGAGAATCGGGGCCAGGACACCAAGAGATATAACCATGTATGTTATCTTGGTTACCCAGAGGAGACTCTGCTTCGCAAAGTAAACTGCGAAATCTGGTCGGGGGCCATCCCCAGTTACACGCTGACGCCGTCTGTCCATGCTTTCTGCCGCCTTGGCTATCAAGTAACACCCCCAAAGGATGTAGAAACCAGCAAGGAACGAATAACCGTCGTGGACCGTCGATGACGAGATTAACGCGAAGAAGTGTCTCCCAAGCTGCACCGGGACCGCGACGCCAAACGCTACGACAATGGCCATGATCGTCCAGACGGCCGTCACGAATGCAATGATCCTCATACGGAAGCGAGGAGGGAAATACACCACAATATAATCGTCCTTGACATCGCGTCTTGCTTTTATTGCTTCCGCGTTCTGTGATGCAATCAACGCCGCTGCAGTATCGTTCGTAGGGGCACCGTCTTCATAGACTTCAGCAGTTGCGCGCATATCTCGAGGCAGCGCAATGTTATCACTAGCGGGCACCCGGCGGAAGGTACCATCTTGCGTGATGGTCACTTGTTCATTGTCCTTGGCGGATCGTCGGAAGAAAGTAACCCAAGTCTTGTATGCCCTTGAAGACTCTTCATCTCGGAGCCTCTCGCCAAACATGTACGAGGTCAATCGTAGCTTCGCGGCTAACAACTTCCACACGCGAACGGCCACGCGGTAGGCAACTTTGCGAGGCCGCAAATAGCGCATCGTATAGGGCAGCACGATTTGCAGAAACAGAAGATCGATCGGCACATCGGAAAGTGGTTCCCTGTCCATCCTATGTGGGTCGCTTGAATGTGACTTTAGACGAGTTCGCGACTTACCGAGTCTTCCATCGGATCGGGAATATCGATCGGTTACCAATAAAGAGCAAAACGGCGAGACTTCCGACACCGCAGGCAACGACCATCGCATACATGAATGCGCTGATGAGCAATTTGCGGAATTGAGTGAAGGTGGGTCTGTCCAGAATGTCACGAATGGGATGGTAGTTTTGATCTTGGGGATCTTTTATGAACCACATGGCACCCGGACGCATAATGTTTCTGCACCCTCCCAACAGCACGGCGAATTGATACCTAGCGGCAAGTAAGCACCGTTATATTAACACGCGCAATAAACTCACATGAACATCGTCCCTGCGACCCAGTGGTAGAACATAGCTGTCAACGGCGCTTGCGTGAAGAAATTTATCCTCGATTCGAGCGATGCCTCCGGGAATACCCATATGGTACAAGCGTCCAGCATGGTACCACATCCGAGCGGGAAAATGATGAGCTCGATGACGATGAACATTGCCACCTACGTCACGTCAGCTCCATAGTCTACACGCCGTTGGCCATATGATGCATACCTTCACAACCAACAGCTGTTGCCGGACCGCATTTCTAACCGCTCTACCAGCCGTCTTAGCATTCCCTACCGTGAATACGTTCAAATAGAGTGCCAAGATGATACCAACAACACCATAACCCAATATGATAGCAAACGCGCGTTCGCTGTTGCCGTGCCCCAAAGTCAAACTAGTCCATGATTGCTGGAATTGAGTGGTAAAAATTCGGACCTCCCGACCAACATGAGCAAAATGGGGTTCCAGGAGCTGTGCGATGGCTGAATCGCTCTCGAAGAAGTCGTTTATCTGCCGCAAAAGATTGGGTGTACGTTCTTGAGGTGGCGATTTCAACCACTGAGATGCTACAGCAGTCAACTCCAATCTCTTTGTGACCTGAAAACTTTCGTGAGAATGGAGCAGCTAGTCCTGTGGGAACGACGTACGATCCATGTTGTTATATCGTATGAGGGGGAGGAAGCTGTCGAAGGCGGGTTCAAGCTCCCGGAAATTTGGGTAGCGATGCCGAGTACATTCGTTAGGAAGAACCGCGATGCTTTGTAGAAGAACGGGAAGAAGAAGCGGCCAAGGACGAGGGTAAAGGAATCCACAATGGGATCTGTCATTATGCGCATTCCTCGAATAGGAAGATGGAGGATATAGAGAGCTCTTTGAGGGTCCAACTAGCAGAAGAACGTGTCAGAAAGGACTAGCTGAAGGTGATCGAGACGCACTGATAGTAGCGCGGCTGTCTTTCCCAACGTGAATGGAAGCCATACTCCAAAGCCGATCGCAGTGTCCAGAACAAAGATCATTAATATCACCTTAGGACGCGTCACCAAGTGATCAAAACAAAGTCTGTGAACTTACATTCTGCACCACACCAAACAGGGGCCCTCGTAGTCCGATGGCTAAAAAAATTGAGAACGTGGATTGGGTTGCGCAACGAGAGCGTACCTTCAAGCGCACCCTCCATATCATCCTCGACAGCAGCCTCCAAATCGTCCACTCCGTCATTCAGCTGCTGGTCAACAGGGCCCTGAGCCGGCGCTTGTGGTAGTGGTTGCACCCCCGCTCGATCGGGAACGTTAAATTCCCCAATATCCACGACATCGTCATCGTCGTCATCGTCCTCGCGATCTGCGTCCGCGTCCCAAAAGATACGCTCGTGCCCTTCGTCGTCGTCCGTGTCATCCTCATCCTCGGGGACCGCCTCCTGAGGAGCTGGCAGTGGTTCCTCGACACCTACATTGTGTTCAGGTTCGAAGGTTGGCGCTACCTCACGAGGCACGCCCGTGGGGTCATCCGCAACATCCAGGGGATTAGGCGGCGGAGGCGGAGGATTGCGGAAATACTGTTCAAATTCATCCTCCATCTCGTCCCTCGTACGTTTCTTTCTGTCCACATTCCCAGCGGACAAACTAGACGAATCGGTCGCTAAAATGTCCGAATTAAGGGTTGTAAAGTGATCCGAGGAGGATAGACCCTCGAAACTACAAGAACCCAAGCCGTCATCTTCTGCCGCGAGGGAGCCGTTCGACATCGACAGGTGGCTGAAACTGAGATCCGATGGAGCCGGAGGTGTCGACTCGCGTGAGGGCTTAGGGCCGATTTCGTCATCGATAACAGCGGGCGTTATGGGGCGAGGAGATTGAGTCCGCGGAGACAAGTCAGGGGAAAACACAATGGACCGACGGCGAGGCTCTCCCTCGGGGATCGGTGTACCTGTTATCATCGCCGTCTGCAGGGCAACTAGCGACGGCGCTGGCATCTCGGGAACCGGCTCTCGAATGGCTTCTTCTGCATCCCTACCCGGCTGGACTCTGAACGTGAACTCGAAGGCAGTGGGGTCGACGGCAGTAGAGTGACTTGAAACTGGCTCTGCAAGTGTTGATGACGAGGCATGATTTGAAGTGGTGATTGAGGAAGGGCCGGCGTCTGCGTTAGATTCAACACTCTGTTCAATATCGTCATCATTGAATCGCCTGCGCATGCGCCTCCGGACTTCCAGTGCAGTCAATGCAATTTCTGCATCCTCCCTCTCCTTCCCTTTGTCAGCTTCAACCAGCGTATCGGGATTCTCCGGCGGTGGTAGAGCCAGTGGTAACCCGGCGGCCAATTGAGGATCTATGCGAGGATTCGGAGGTCGACGAATGGGATCGCGTAAAGGATCCAGGTGCTCTGCGTCTTCAAACCGTCGTTGAAAAGCCTCAAAGCGAGGATTCGGAGGGATAGGTCGAAGCGGGCGCCAGGGTCTGCCTTGACGACGTGCCTCGAGATCTGCATCAAGGAGCGGATCTCGTCGCTGAGGACCGAGTAGGTGCGCATTGACATCTTGCACGAGCTGATTTGCGGGTGGTGGGTTGAGGACAGGGGGGTCTTGAGGTGGCATTCCGACCATCTCGTCCTCTTCGAAGACGCCAGGCCGTGCATTCTGTGATATCCACTCACGAAGGAGAAACACGGCGACAAAGATCAGCACGATTAAAGACGCAATAATCTGGCCTGCGAATATGTCAGACGACAAGGTCTGCCAGAATGCACGAGACGCGAAGCGGTCCATAATAGTTGCATTCTGGAAAGAGAAGGCGGTTTCGTTGCTGGCTGTTAAAGTTTGGACGATTCCAATGGGACGAATATCTGCAGGTCGCTCTCGGCCACTGATCCACCACGCCCTATTCAATTTTAGCACCCAAGGTCAGGGACGCATATCAGGTGACATACGTTGATTCCCCCATGGAAAAATACACCCTCCATGTCCAGATGGTGATCCAAGGAAGTAGGGCCAACCAAACGACCGCAATTAGAATGGCCCGGATTGCGAAAAGAGACGCAAAGAATGATTGCTGTGCAAGTCGGCGGATGAGTAAGAGAGGGGGTAACGAGGAGGGCATGTCAGAGGCATAAACTAGTCGCTCGACGTCAGACTCTCCATAAGGTCCAAGTTGAGTGCGCAGAGCTCACCTTTCGTGAAAGAGTAAGGGTGCTTGCAGACATCGCAAGTCTTCTTCTTGCTGTGCGACAGCCATGTTGTCAAACTGCAGGCATGAACATGAGACAAACGGAAAAGCAAGGTAGACAGGGACCAGCTGACCAATCCTGATGAATGTACCGAATGGTGCCGGAGCATTTACAAGGGTGAAATAACGGCTGGCCAGGTTCCCCCGGTGCGCTGCATATTCGACAAGTATCTGGCGCATCATGAGTATTCGAGAATCAGGAGCACGACGGGATGCTGCTGACCTTGTTCCTCGGCTTCCTGCATATGTGATTAGTGTGTCCTACTAGATTTAGGGATTGGGACGATTGAGGATCGATGCGGGCACGCGTTCTGGGAAGGCCAATGTCTGACCCAGGGGTATGATGTACTGTGTTTGTAGTGGTCAAGTTACCGTCGCTGGTTCTGCCAAGTTAATGGAGAAGAAGGACAGTGTAAAAGAAAAGCAAGTGTGTTGGCAGACTCTACTTTGCGCAGGAGGGGGTAGTAAACAATGACAAAGAAGGTCCTTCGAAAACGTGGCTACCAGAATTGGTAATCTACGAAATGGCACTAGTACTACTACCATCACAAACCCTTGGTGTACAAGTTTATCGGATCCATAAATTAAGCCTAGACCTCGACACATTAATGTATTTTCTCAAGCCCGTTCTCAAGCTCACATCCGACTCGGGCGTCCATGCCAAACACTGATCGTGAGGTCGGGACCAATGTCAACGCGCCACTGATGGGCCTTCTTGGCGTGTCCCATTGCACCACGGAGTTCTACATATCCACAGGGACCCCGACGCTCTACTCGCCTTGTACGTAGACCTTGGTGCCCTGTTTCTCAAGATCCCCCCTAAAACTGTCCTTGGGGGACTCGTCCCGACTCCCATGTTCATAATCTGTGTCCGTCAGTCCGTCATCCGCCGAAATAAGCTTCTCCACAAACGTCCCCCGCGCTGGGAAGCACACAGAGGTGACGTAGTACACCACCGACGCGACAATGAACTATGGCAACATCGTCGATGTCAGCATGTCCTTAGGCACAGAAGCTGCAAGCGTTTCGAAGCGTACCCCATACATCCAAGCGATGTCAAATAGACGACTCCCATACCCCACGGTGATTGCCGGGTCAATTGAATTGACAAGACCTGGTAAAGTCGGTACCACAGTGACGAGCATCGCAAGGACCGCACGCCAATTCTTTGGACAAAAGTCAGATAGCCGCCACGTGTGAACGAGACCACAACTGACGAATCCCATGGTATACCTGTATCTTCCGTTTGGATCGTACATTGCAGGGACATCTACTTTGCCTCTGTGGACCAACCAGAACTGCAGGAAAGGTAATCAGGGTTGAGCCATTATTTATCACCGCACGCGATACCCACGTCAGTGATCATAATCCCTGCAAAAGGGCCTAAGAAGATAGTATATCCGTTCATGAAGGTTAGGAAACCTTCAGCGCTGTTCATCGTACAGTCAGTCTGCGGATTTAGTATTCGGGCGCAGCAAGCTCACTTGGCCAGGATCTCCCAGGGGCACAATGCCCAACCTCCAATGAAAGCACAAATTATCTGCCCACGTCTTATGTTGATATACTACAGATGTCGTCGATACAATTTGTGTACGGCTTAGCACAGAGACTCACCTTGGGTAACAGGACGGTCATGTCATTCCCGGCGCCAAGAGAGTTGGCGCTGATGTTCGTTCCAATAGTGGTGAGCGCAAACGCGAAGGAGGCAAAAAAAGCGGCGGCACGGTTATCCCATCTGTCAATGAGAAGCAAGGGATCCCAAAGGACCTCCCCGTAGAGTTGTATGCCAGCACTCGTAACTGCAATACCAGCAAAGCTACAGAGTAAGAATACGACGGGGATTATCAAAGGTTGCACATATTGGCTGTCAGGTGCTATGGTTAGTGCCGGGTTGTCGTGCAGTCGAACTCACTTACGCTCCCTCGTCTTTTGCATAACGCTGACATGGTAATGAGTGGGAGTATACGCGATCGGAAAAGGGAACCTTACAGTAAAGTCGGGTATGTTGACAGATAAGCTGGCGTATATACCAAGCGCACTGTTCATCGCACTCAACCAATTCCAAGAGAATTGCGTCCCAGTGATAATGGCATGCTCTGCAAAGAGCCCGCTAGACGGTGGCACTCGAACAAAAGCCCACACGACCATCGCCACCCATGCAATTGGGACAATGATACCCTTGACGAGGAACAAGTACCTGACTTTGTGCGGCGAGAGGAGCAGGAAAGGAAACTGTATCAGCCAGTATAACAAGTAGCATAGGAGACCTGATATAACAAAAGATGAATAAATACACCATTTTCTTGTCTAGCAACGGTTACCTGAACTCGTAATGTTGGCATTCGGAGAGAGTTGATTTGGCATCTTTGCGATGGACGGCCAAATAGCTTTTAGCATCTAGTGCCTAGATAAGCAAAAGACATTCGACACGGTAGAACCACACCTGGTATACGCATTGTGACCCATTATACGACTGGAAAATTGTAAGTGAGATTGGTCAGGATGGTAACGGCGAAGCTCATTCACCTGGATCCCGAACCAGAACATGGAAAGGACGACACGGCTAAACACCGTGAAATAACTAAACCAGAATCCGAACGACGACCTGTTCAACACGGGAAATGCGACGTGGAGCCGTGCGCCGATAGTTCCATTGAGTACCATAACTACGGAAATGATACTATAGCTCGCTGCAATGCATGGAAGCGCCTGACGCCTTTGTAGACATGAGCACCCCCGAAATAACGAGGAAAACGAGGAGTACCAAGATAGACCAATCGCCAGCATGGAACTGGCAAGTTCCCAAACCGCGAGGTTCGTCGCGTCGGACATCCAGTAGGTTATCTTAACCAGCCATGAAACGCTTGTGGGACACCTAGAGCGAAAAAAAAACGTACGTAGTTCCATGTCCTGGGATGGGACACAGGTAAATCGTGAGTCAGTTGCCCTCAACACAGAAATCATGCGACTTACGTCCAGGTTCTCAAGCGGGGAGGTACCGGATCCATGTCTTTGTTGCTCCAGCCATGAGAAGCGAATGTCGTCTCTTCGGGTTCCAGCGCCCAAGTCGACGGTCGAACGAGGTCCAGTGCGGCTTTGGTAGTGAGACGCATCGCTCAAGTTGACCGTGGCGGCGTTTAATGTATTACAACGTTGGGCTAGCTCCTTTTGATGCATTGCATTATCTCGGCGGAAGAGATAAGACAAGGAACCGAAATATTGCACACGCCAACGTCAATAATATGACGCACTTTATTGGATGGGGATAGCCATGATCACTCACGGTACACTGACTTGACCACACGGGCGATAATGTCATAGACCCCGGGTCTCCGGCTCCATGGTCACGACGATAACCAACAAAAGTCGACCGGAGCTCCGAGTTTGGACATCATGGGTGCCAAGTTGAATGTCTGTCGATCAAGATGATTGGAGTCAAAGGACCCGGTCTGAGATCTGATGTATGGTGCATCGATCGTTCCACCGTGGACCTCACACGAGTACGTAACAGGTCTCGACTTTCCCAGTCATGGAGTTGGCAGTGAATCGCCATTAGTAGCGAAACCTACTATAAGATCAGCGGCCTACGATACTTATTATCAGCCATGTTTAGGTGGAAAATTACACATCAAAAAAAAAAACTACGCCTACAAGTACATCAGGCTCCTACACGCCCCTAGTGGTGAGTGCAAGGCTATATCCTAGGGGCTTAGGTAGTGTCACATGACTTGTACAGTATTTTTGAACTCCGTAACTTTAAGAATCCTTGCACTCACCACGGGGGCT
>JBBPMD010000165.1:0-43424 GCA_038090095.1 Zangia roseola
GACATTTAACACGGGTGCAAACGTCTCAGTACTCCAAATGGTGTCTGTTGGATCTACGGATTTGGGAATCGCAACGGTGGGCTGTACAAAGTTCCCTTGACGAAGACCTTCTTGGTCATATCGCTGACCACCTGTCAATATCTGGGCGCCCTTCTCTCGGAGGCAGTCAATAGTATTGGAATAGATTCCGACCGCGGCACTGGTGTGGAGTGGGCCGAGCAACGTGCCTCCGACAAGAGGATCTCCGACCCTCACAGTGGCATAGAGTTTCTGAAGTGCATCTAGGAAACGGGAAGCGATGTCACGGTGGAGGTACAATCTCCTTGTTGATGTGCACCGTTGCCCGGCAGTGCCCACGGCACCAAAAAAGACCGCAGGTACAGCCATGGACAAATCTGCATCAGGCATGATGATTGAAGCTGTTGATGTATGTAAGCCAAAAGAAGAAACTAGGTATCTCGTGATGAACCCCAAAACCATACCATTGTTTCCTCCCAACTCTAGTATTGTCTTTCCAAAGCGAGACTGGACAGCCTTGCCAACCACACGGCCAACAGCTTCACTTCCGGTGAAGGATACTGGGAGTGATAGTGTTGGGATTGGTGGGGCGGGGAAGAGTGGAGACCTACCTAAAGGGATATCCGCGCTATTGACCACTGCCTCGCCAAGGTCTTTACCTCCAGTAAGAAGGGTAGAGACAGCGCCGGGGATGCCATTGCGTTCTAATACGTGAGCAATGATCTTTGTTACGGCGATGGCACACAGGGGTGTTGTAGGCGAAGGTTTCCACACATTTGCGTTTCCAGCCGCAAAAGAGAGCGAGAAGTTCCTGATGAGTCGGGGATAGACAATTTCCGATTAGTTGTGCGTGCAAGGGTCAGGGTAGTGGGGCTCAAACACGTACCAACCGTATACAGCGACCGGGAAGTTGAATGCAGACAAGACACCGACGACACCGAGAGGGTTCGGAACTATAGGTGAAACAGAATGAACAACGAAGAAGCTACGAAAGGGGTAAAATGCAATTGAAAAGAGCGCACCTTCTAGAATGGTGTGACCAGGGCGTTCCGACGCGACGACCCTGCCATTCATCATTCGCGACAGGCCGGTCGCATAATCACACTGGAGAATGAGTCAGCGAAGGGTGAGGCGACGAGGGTGGATGGCGTACGATATCGACAAATTCCTGTACTTCGCCAACGCCTTCGGTCTTGATTTTACCCATTTCGAGGGACACGAGTGCACCGAGTGCATCGCGCTAACGGCATCCGAATGTGAGGGCAAGTGGGGCTTCGATTGGGGGACTGACCTTTGCGGCGAGCGAGTGACGGATCTGTCTCAGGACCTCGCCACGTCGAGGAGCGGGTAAACTGCGAATGAATAGGTGAGCCTCCCTGGACTTTACCAAGGCTTGATGGAGCTCGCGTGGGGAGGCCTGGTAGGGAAAGACATGAGGCGAGCGGCGGGGATAATGAAATGAAGAGGATGTACCGAGCGAACACGTGCTAAGACTTCACCGGTGGTTGGACAAACGGACTGGAGAATGTCGCCTGTTCCGCCCCAGACGCCGTCATAGACACCAGGGAGTTCTGAGGTAGATGGAATGTCGAGTGCGCCTAGAATAGAGGAAGCTCTTGCCGACAAATTGCGGACAGTGCCAGCGGTGGGACTGCGAGAGGCACGGAGAGTGTTTCGTGACAGCATGGTAGTTGAAAGAGTGAGAGTGACCGGGGTCACTATATCTGACAGGGGTAGGGTAGTAAAAATCATCCCATAGTGCCTGGTCCGTGTATGTCTGCCGGTCCGGTCATCTGTCACTGGTGTGAGTTCTCCCCCCGTACATTTCGGGAGTCTCGCCCGCGGACTACTGTTTCACTACCCACGTCTCTCTTGATGCCGGCTCACGGAACAAGTTCTTATTCTTGCTAAACCATTGCAATGAGTATCTATCACAGCTACATGCCAAGCCCTTCTTTCCGCATATCTCCACCGTGCAACAAGGCATGGCCTCACGATGCTGGGTCCAGATCGCCCACCATAACGAGATCAAGACTAACGCTGTGCAGTCCTTTTGCTGACTCGACTAACGAACAAGTGAGGCCTAGAGATCAGAGAAAAAGGATGCATCGGCATCAATCTCATTCCTCCCTTTCTTTGGGTTTCCTGTCAACGAATCATTTTCCCCTTTCCTTCTTTTCCTCTTTGTCTCCTTGGGCATATCCGAGTCAGAGCCCCCTGATTGGTCTGCGGCCTCGCGAGCGCCGTCGGAATGTGCTGAACGCTCAGCCTCCTTGTCTGAACAGGCTTCCTCGTCCTGCACCTCCTGGTCGGAATCGCGGTCATCATCCTCGAAAACGTCTTTGAGATCCGTCATTCTCAGAGTGTCTTCATGTCCTGCACTGCCAATCCACCTCCCTTCACCATTTTGGTCGACCGCAATCCTCTCGATAGGGAATGAACCGTGATCGGCAACGACGCCAAGGAGTTTAGTAGGAAATAGCTGCACAGCACGAAGGAGTCCATCCGATGATCCCGTCAGAATAGTGGAGTGGGAGGAAGGGTACGACGACGGTAATGAACAGAGTGCGTCAATGGATTGTGGGTGGCTGATTGGCGAATGATAAAAAAAATGTCGGACAAAGTTTTCAGGGTTGTGAGCTCACCCAGGAACTCGGTCCACACAGTCGCCCCATCCTTGACTGCGGTTGAATACCGACAGAATGCCTAATTGGGTGCCAACGACGACCTTGGTACCGCTATGTGATTCGGGAAGCACGTCCGTGGGTTTCGCGAAAAAAGGGACGCACTTTCGTATAGCGACGATGGAAAGCAATTCGTCTTCCTGATCCTCGGACCGAGCAAACGGCTCCGTTTTCTTTCCACGTACGTCCATCACAGAAAGAGTGCCATCAGCGCTTCAGAAAGGAACGGGAGTGAAAAGGATGATCCCGAAGGCGCTGTTGGATAATGTACCTTGTGGCTACGAGGTGCTTTTTGTCGGCGAGCCATAAAAAGTCGGATATGAAATCGAAATGGTGGGTATATCGAGATATTTCCTGTGGTCTTCGCGGGTCCCAAAGCTGAGACGGAGGGTGTATGCGTGGTGTCAATCAAGGAAGAGGGACCGACCTTGATCACGCCGTCGTCATCGCCAGTGCAGAACAAGTTAGGGAGAAGATATTTCATACAGTTCACAGGCGAGCTACTCAGGCACTGAGACCATCAGGTGGTGGCCGGGCGTTGTGAGGGAGAAGTACTTACTCGTGTGCATCTTTGCGGGTGTCAGATAATGTGCCTGTGGAAGTATCGATGGTGCTACGAGTGTCGGGATTAGCAGCGCCCGGTGAACGGGAATGAACGTACAAAATGGACCTGGCTTTGCCTGCTGCGAAAAGATGGGTGCCGTCGTGATTGGTTGCAAGGCACCGGCAGGAGCGCCTGGAGGGGTTGAGTGCAAAAGCCTGGTGGTGCTGGCCTTGTTCGTCGTATCGGAATGCGTTTAGGGAGCCATTGAGGAGGCCGACGTAGACGATGGTGTCTGTAGGATGAAATGCGATGTCGAAAATCTGGGAGCCGACTGGGATGACCGGCATGGGGTAATGTAAGCGGTGTTTTGGCTGTGCGAGTTCAACAACGTCGTCTTTCTCCACATCCTACTACTCATGGGCGTTTCTTGACCGATGCGTTCAATCTTTGTCTGCTTCTTATTCCTCCTCGCCGCACTCGCCCACCGTCACCGCGACCTCCTCGTAACACCCACAACTACACATCCCTGGGCCCGCTCACCTTCAAAACACACCCTCACCGACGATGCAGACGACTTTACTCTCGTCGACATCGTTCTCGTCGCATCCATCGACGGCAGCTTCCACGCCATCAACCGCACCTCCGGTCACCGTCTATGGTCCATGTCCGCAGCTGCTACAGATATCCCCTCCAGTCTCGCCCCCCTCGTCCGCACAAAGCACGCTGCCGTAGATTACGACCTCACCGACGACGACGACACACACCAGGAGCTCTACATAATCGAGCCCCAGACGGGCGACATATATGTCATGGCAACACCCACCAGTCCCTTGCAGCCGCTCTCCGTGTCCATGTCCCAGCTCGTCGAACTCTCTCCGTTCAAGTTTGACAGAGAGGACGACGAGCGCGTATTTGTAGGCAAGAAGGAGACTTCCCTCTTGGCCATTCAGCTGGAAACAGGCAAGCTCAAGACGATCAATGCCGAATGTCCTTGGAACCCGTTCGAAGACCTCAAGGAAAAGGACGAGATTGATTTGGATGAACTCGAGGGCTATTTGCCCAAGAGCGACGAACACGTCCCCACAGAGGTCTTCCTTGGTCGTACAGGTGAGCCCTCCGAATGGATCCCGTAGCTCAGGTTTAGAACACGATCGAAAGATTATAACGTCGCCATCTACACTCGCTCCGCCTCCGGACGCAGGCTACCAATTCACAACCTCTCCTTTTCGTCCTATGGTCCCAACATGCAGGACAATGCTGCTCAAGCTACCTACCACCGCACACCAGACAACATCTACATCGAATCCCTCCCAAATGGCCAAATCATGTCGTTCAAAGCACGAGACATTAATTCACGAGACCCGTACACACGTCAACCTCAAATTTTGTGGGCTTTGACTTTTGACAGTCCTGTGTGAGCGTTTATTTTGGTGCCTTGCATCCCAGCCCCTGAATTTCTCGCACGATGTCCTCTAGTGTTGCCATCTTTGATGTTCTATCAAGTTCTAGACGGCCTAACCCTTTTGTGCTCATGCAACCTCGACCGCCTATCTCAGATGTGCTGCAGGGATTTGACGAGAAAGCGGCGAGGTCAATCTATGATCCCGACACAGCCTATGTGGGTCTGGTGGAGGAAACGGGGTCACTGTTTGTCATGGGTAATGACCATTTCCCGTTGATCGCTTTTGGAGACACCGAATACAGCATAAACGCCCGTGCCATCGATCCGCCGCCCTCGGCAAGTCCCTCAACGGACCTTCCAGATAAAGTTGATGGCGTCACGAAATTGCGCAAGCTCAGAGAACTCTGTGCGCAATCACCCTTTGATACGCGTTGCCTGACTGGGAAACGTCCCCTGGATGCCTCTTCCCTTAACTCGAGGCAGTTGCCAGGCGTTCCTTCCGTCGAGCTGCCTCCAGAGACAGACTTTGCCCGAAACAATGACAATGCCATCGGTTCAGTCGATTCCTTCCCAGATATCCCAGATACCACCAATAATCTGTCTACCGCCGCACCTTCCTGGACGTCTGTCGCGAACGCAATCGGGGAGAGTTTCGGCATCTCTACCGCATTTGTTACTGTCATCCTTGCTATGGTGTTCGGTTCCATCTTTCTTTTCAGAGACAAACTATTCCCTGGAATACGATACCCACAACCCCATCCCACGCCAGAGCCTCAGAACCCACCAATTCCGTCCGCTGATCAGTCAGAGCATGTCGTGTCACCGGCGCTCGCATCGGTACCCGACGGAGAAAGTTGTGATGTGACAATCCACTCACCACCCTCATTACCGTTAGCCGTTGGGACATCTCCGCCGAGCGTTGTCCCTGTTTCATCAGACCCTGAAGTTCAGTTGACAGATTCGCCCACAATCGCAAAGGCGGTCTTGGACTTACCTGGGGCGCCTGCCAGTGATGATATCGAGGAGAGTGAACGAGAAGGGGACGCAGCCGACACACCGTTCAAGAAACGGAAGAGAAGAGGGCGGAGAGGGAAGGGTGGTAAAGGGAAAAACCCCGCAGCTGCTGGTAGTGTGGATGATGCTGAGGGTTCCAAAGCAGATGGCAGCGGGAGTGCAGGCGAGGAAACCACGAAGCAGCCTAGTCTGGCGACATTGGTCGTTCAGCCAACAATGAAGCCTTCCACACCTTCGCTTGTTGTTTCCGACGTGATTCTCGGTGAGTTTTACGGATCCAACTGTTTGTGTCTAGCCAACTCATGTTCCCCAGGGTTTGGGTCTCATGGGACAGTGGTGTACCAAGGTTCTCTGCAAGGGCGGGCAGTGGCGGTCAAACGTCTCCTCCAAGACTTTGTCACACTTGCCGCCCGGGAGGTCAGTATCCTGCAAGAGTCCGACGACCACCCCAACGTCATCCGATACTACTACCAAGAGTCTCAGGGCAACTTTCTTTATATTGCTCTTGAACTCTGTCCCGCCTCACTCGCCAATGTGATCGAGTCCCCGGATCAACATCAGGACATCATCGCGACCTTTGATCCAAAACGCGCACTTCGACAGATCACGTCTGGATTGCGCCATCTCCACTCCCTCAAAATCATCCACCGCGACATTAAACCGCACAATATCCTAATCTCGGGTCCCAAGAATGGGTCGACGGGCAAAGATGGCGGACGGCGGATGTTGATATCCGATTTTGGACTATGTAAAAAGCTTGAGGTAGACCAGACAAGCTTTTTGCCGACTGCGCAGGGTGCGCAAGCGGCTGGGACGGTAGGGTGGAGGGCAGCTGAGATTCTTCGTGGCGATGTGAAGCTCGACGATTCGCTTCAGGATGACGGCTCACAGTCGTCGGTGGGTAGCACGGGTACCATCGTCAATGGGGGCTCGTCGACGCCGCGAGCGACGACCCGCCTCACGAAAGCCGTCGATATTTTCGCACTGGGGTGCCTCTTCTACTATGTGCTCACGAACGGGTCGCATCCATTTGGGGGCAAGTTTGAGCGGGAGGTCAACATTATCAAAAATGTTAAAAATCTGGACGGGTTGGAGAGATTCGGGGAGGAAGGCTCCGAGGCGGTCGATCTGATCGACAGGATGTTGGATCCGGAGGCGTCTCATCGGCAAGTCGGCGTGTCTATCTTTTTCGTTTGTGACTCACCCAGATCATTCATAGACCCGATACCACGACCTGTCTCGTACATCCTTTTTTCTGGGACCCGGCACGCCGACTGAATTTCCTCCAAGACGCGTCGGATCGGTTTGAGATCATGTGTCGAGACCCACGGGACCACAGTCTCGTGGTGCTCGAGACGGGTGCGTTTGACATCGTGGGCCACGACTGGCACGCGAGGCTCGACAAGGTCTTTATCGAAAACTTGGGCAAGTTCCGGAAATACGATGGCAAGAGCGTGCAAGATTTGCTGCGGGCCTTGCGGAACAAAGTGAGCCCCGTGTATCCCTCCGTCCGCCCATTCGCTGACGGGCGTCGTAGAAACACCACTATCAAGACCTGCCGGACCATGTCAAGCGCACGCTGGGCCCGATGCCAGAGGGGTTCTTGTGCTACTTTACGAAACGGTTCCCGAAACTGTTTATGCACGTGCACGGTGTCGTGTTCGAGACCCATCTCCGGACAGAGTCAATGTTTAGGACCTATTTCGAGCTCCACGAGTCGTGATGCGCGGTCGGTGTTCAACTCACTTGTCCCATATGCACTATGGATACCCCTCTCCATCGATCATGTTTATGCACAGACACCCCCTGCATGTTTCCCTGCCTCTACGCTTTTGGCCCGGTTTTTTTGTTTACTTGCTAACTTAATGTACTGCACATTGACTTTTTGCTACCTAGGTCGATCGACTTTGTATTCTGTAATACTACCCGTCCGCATTTCGTCTTCGGTTTCGTTAGAAGAGACTTGAGTAATACCAGGTAACCCACATGAAAACGCGTTGGTCTATTATTACCCCAAGGGTCGTACACTAGTTTATCAACGGCTCTATTATGCCTGTTTCCGCTGCAGATTCTTGGGTAGTGCCTTCTTCCATGGCAAGAAATCGCGTCCTTGCATATAAGGTCGCAGTACTTCGGGTATCACGAGGCCCTATAATGCGCATCGCGATCAGTCACACCAACGCAAGACCAGAATGACGACGTACGTCGGCCGTCTGGTAATTCTCGACGAGACAGCACAGTGCGCGTTCAGTGGCGCACATGGTCCCGTTGAGCATATGTACGTACACCTTGCGTTGTTGATCTTTCGCTTTGAGGCCACACCGAACCTCAAGCCGTCGGCTCTCTGTCAAGACGTCAAGCACGACCGACGACATACGACGCGGACGTACGGTAGTCAGTACAGTTCGAACACGACACCAACTCCTTGTATACCCCCTGGAACGGGAACCACGCCTCCAAATCGCACTTTTTCGACGCGGCGAGGTTGAGAGCGCCACTGACGATGGCGACGACGCGGTACGGCAACCCAAGGCTCTGATAAAACGCCTCGCTGTTGGCGAGCATGACGTCAAACGTGGTCCAGCTGTCCTCGGGCGCGGTGATGACGAACTGCTCAACCTTTTCAAACTGGTGGACGCGGAAGATCCCCCACATGTCGCGACCGGCCGACCCGGCCTCTTTGCGGAAACAGGTCGAGTAACCGGCATAGTAGAGTGGGAGTTGGGTTTTGGGATCTTCGAACCATTCGTCGCTGTGAAAGGCCGAGATGGGCTGTTCCGAGGTGGCGATGAGGTATTTTTCGTCTTCATCGGCGATGACCTGTGCACGCGTCGGAGGGTGATGTCGAGTGCGGTGGGTGGACGTACCTTGTAGAGCTCTTCGTCGAATTGGCTGAGTTGGGCGGTCTTGCCCATGACGTCCTTGTTGACCATGAATGGGGGTTGGATCTTTCTGTAGCCGCGTTTGCGGAGAAAGTCGAGTGCGTAGCTGATGAGGGCTTGGTTGAGGTCGACGCCGTCGTCGGTGAGGAAGTAACCTCTGTGGCCGACTACCTTTGCGCCTGTGTAGGTGGGATTGAGCGACGAGGACGGGACGGGCATGTAAAAGTCTACCTCGTTCGAGATCCATGGCATCTAGCCGGAGAAGGACTTCGTGATGGGGCATGATATCCGTCTTTTTTTCTACTTGGCTGTTGGGGCCATCTGGATGCCACGTTCTTAGTGTGGCGTTATCGTCCTACTGGGTGTTATAGCGCGATGCACTGAATGCAGCGAAACACGCACTTCTGTTAAACTGACAGGGACGTCCTTGGCGACGAGGTTTCCGACGTTGCTCGCCTTTTGACGCATGAGGAGTTCATATTCACGAGTTTCTTTTCGTTTGGCTTCCACCTGTGCATCAAGGGCCTTCTTCTGTGCGACAAGATCGTCTGCTGGTTCTTTTGCCTGGGAAACGAAAGATCGGCTGTGAGATAAGATATATATTCACATCTGCACGCGTGCGCACCTTTTTCTTTGCCCCGATCTCTTTCTGGACTGCGTTGACTTGCTTGTTGAGACCGTTGAGTTCAAAGTCCACTAGAAAAGAATGCGTTCGACCGCGATCTGGATGTCAAAGGAGGGCATCACGCACTTTTGACCCACTCGGCGTACATGTCGATAACTTGATCTACGAACTCGACTGGTTCGCCGCGCTTGCGCTGCGACTCTCTGATCTCCTCCGCATTCCCACCTTTGCTGTCTATGAAGCTTGTCACGTCAAGTGTCATTGTATGGTGTGGGTGATCAAAGGTCTGGGTATCTTGTGTCTAGAGTAGTGGTGTTACGTAATCAATATGTGAGCGAGACTCGTAATGTTAGGAATCAAATCCTAGTATGATAGGGGGACTCCAGACTACAAATGCCTCTTGCTGCCCAGCGAGCGGGCTTATGCGTTACTCTGTCACTCGAGGTCCTTAAGTAACGGGGTGGGTTTCCTGTAGTGTCATGCGCTCGCTCATACTATACAGCTCCTCCGGTGGGTACTTGGGTCAGAAGAATCGCAATGACGGCGGGTGCGAACATATGCTCATTATAACATCCTCTGAACCAAACCACGCGGACTTTAATCCAGGACTGGAAGAGAGAGGGAGATACTGCAGCGATGGAATGGAAAGGCTTTAGATTGGTCGATGTCGAATGGGGTCACTTAACCTACCAGCACGAGTTTCTTCTAATGCGGTTCGTGAAGGATGAGGGGTAAGTCCTACAATTTGATTAATACCTTCATTTGCCAACCTCGTGTCACTTACCATTGTCTGATAAGCCAGTAAGAAGGCGTGCGCCCTGTCGGTGCAGCCCTTCCATGGCTTGTTCGATGCCTACTCGCCAAGTTAAATCTAGGAACGATAAAAGGCAATGACTCAACTCACCAAGTTTTCTTTCGCTGGTGAGCCTTTGTTCTTCCTCGCGCTGCCTAATGGGAGTTTGCTCATCCAAAAGTCGCAAGACCATTTCCATCAACTCTTGTGTCTGTCCATCGCGCTTTTGCTGGACCATGTTGGTGCCGGTGAGATCTGCTGGTTGGTTCCGTATCGTCTCGTCCCGTTCTGCAGCCGCCATTCTTGTTTCGTTCTCCTCTGATGTGTAATCGTCGCCAGGGGTGCGAGCAAGGTCTTCCTCGAGGGCAGCGATTTTCGCGTCCCGTTCTGCGTCCAGGTGTCTACGTTCTCTTCCAGGCGAACGCGGCCACTCTCGCTCACGTGCAAATTATTCTGTACGACTTCCAACGCCTTCAGCATGTCGATTAGCTGCAGTAGGCGCCGTGGTTGATTGAAGCGAGCAGAAAACCATCGATCATCTGTGGTTAATAGAGGAGGAGGGGATTGGAAGGTGTGTTGGTACACTATACGACCTTCCCTTCCAGAACACGGAACAGGGCATCCGTTTCCACATCTCTGCGAACTTCGTTTTCAATAAAGATGCGCTCTCTGACGTCTTCGTTCTTGCGGAACACCTGTTCACGGGTGTCCTGTGGGGCTAGTGTACCGTTCTTCAGCGCCTCTTCTGCCGCGTGGAGGTTTTCTAACACATCCTCGAGTTCTGGGCCATAAAGCAGTGGTGGGATATAAACGGCTCCAAGCGCAGACCCTCTGGGATCGGGGCACCACACGAACCCGTGCGCCGAGGGTCAGCTTGTGGCAATGTCAGCCAGCGACATCACATCTTCTACCAGACTAATTCAAGGGGAAAGACTCGAAACGCTTGAGACAAGGACGAGGGTTCTGTGGAGCAGAAGAGGGAGGGCGACAGATATCACTTGGTTAAATTTATAAAACAACTCGTATGAAATGACCGTTTGGACTGACTGATATGGAAAGTAATATGATTGTAAAGTAAACACAAACAAACTACACGGCTATCCTCGTCTTGTTCACTATGTTTCAATTCCTACGACGCGTCTCGGGTTCACTCCTTCCTCGTCCTGACCGTCCATGGAGGGATGACGGTAAGTCCTATATACATTTATAATAGCTGTGGCCCGATGCTGACTTCCGAACCTGATTTGGTTGTCCTCTAGCCACATCCCATGCCCCGACGATCGGTCGAAAACGCACATATAGCGTTGCGGAACACGATGACGAGGATTCAGCTTCCACCGCAAAGAGGACGAAAACCGACCTTGTCATATCCGATGCCGAATCTGACTCTGCACCAGAGGCAGAGGCCCCCAAGGCGGAGCAGGATGTGAAAGAGGTCACCAAGGGTGTCAGGGAGGTCGATCTCGAAGATAAGGACAAGGCAGAGGATGTTTCCCCCGTACGACCTGAAGTCGTTCCACTTCCTGATTCGCCGTCCGGATCTCCGGAGCCAGAACCAAACTCACCCGAGGTGATCGTCAAAGAAACCGAGGACCAGGAGCGCGCAGATGATACGGACTCCCTGGCATCTTCAGCACCCGAGGATGACATAGAAGAGAGTCACGAGGATAGCGGCAGATCCGAGGCAGTACCTGTCACGACTGATGTCGACACCGCCTCGACAGATGAGACCCCCTCTGCGTCAGAGGTCGCAGTTGCAACTAGCGAATCAGATCCACATGATATCCCAGAAACATTGTTGGTCAAGGCATAATATTTCACGGTCCTTTATATATAGGCAACCATGCGTTGAATGCATGCATGACGGAGATGCGATTGTACGTTGAACCTGCGTTGTACAGTTACTGCACGGATCTATCTCGTTATCCTTTCCAATAACTTACCATTCGTATACCCGGACTTTGTTTATACGTAGTAGTCCAACTCCTTACGGTATCTCTCTGCATCCAGTTTTGGTCAAGATTAGGCTCTGGCGTAACCCACTACCACCCTTGAGAAAATTGCGTTTCTCAGTGTCCTTGGCTTTCGTGCGTTCCATATCTGATCATCCATAGTAGACATCCAATCGAATCGCCGTCGACCAGGAGGACTCCACGAGGCTGCATTGTGTTCCTGGTTGGACTGCGAGGCTGCGCAACATCCGTCGGACCATTCTGTAACCCCGTTTCTCATTCACTTCTTGGTCCCATGCAGAGCCATGACGAGATGAAGAACGGAGAAGGGGTTGTAGCTGCTATTCCTTTCCACAGTTTGGCGTGCTAGTCAGTTTGACTATATAACTACCCCAAGTTTTCAGGTTCACACCGACCACCAAACCGATCGTTTGCCGCCACGAGCCGTGGGCCGGGCATGTGTATGCAGCGTGCTCTTGAGCAACGCTTGCAATTATTCTTGGCCAGCCGCACACATTCTGATATGCGACGATTCCGCCATGCATCGAGTGCGTCAGCCGCTCATATGCGAGGTCCGGGACGTGCGTTTTATCATTTACAAGGCCCCTTGACGCATTCAGACACGCGTCCATCGCTCGATCTACCCAAATCCCTTCGGAACACGCGCACGCGGCTGGACCACCCTTATAACGGACGCTACTCCTGTGCGCTGTTCCATTTCTTCCAGTCCTATCCCATTTCGACCTCCCTCGCCATCAGGACTCTACTTCATTGGTGAATCGATCTGACGTCCGTCGGAAAGTGGTGCCATCGTCCCCACTGCGATCAATAGTGGTTACGCCAGCGGGGTCTCGGGGCCATATTGCAAAGTGAGTCTACGAAGCCAATCTCCTATTCACCGAATTACTGCGGTGGGTAGCGCACAAGTGATTCCATGGTTGATTCGCCGTTCACAGTCACACACGCACACATAGCTGTACAACATGCGCCGTTTGTTGGGTTTAAAGGATTCGACCAACTCAAAGGGCAAGGAACGTCAGCGACTTGACCCTACCTCTTCATCCGTTTCTTTGCCCAACCTATCGTCCTCCCACATACCTATGGAGGTTCATGTCAGCACCGAAGTTCTTTCAGCGCCAGATCGTCAGGGTTTCCACCCACTTGCGAGTACTACAAGCCTCGAGTCTTCTTCGCCCGCGTCTTCCGACTCGCACCCGCTTCCACCCGAGATCCGTGTTCCGACCCATCCGTACCCGTATTGGCAGGGTTACGCCCACACACCGTCCTCAACCTCATCCCAGAGTAGTTTGGAGTCTCCAGCGACGCCATCGCATGTGTCCTGGTTGAATCCACCTAGCACTACAAGCAACTCTAACGCCGCAGGCAGCGGCGCAAATATTAATAACAGTGTCGGCCTAACTAACCCCACTTCGGTTCCCCAGAATTTAGCTGGGCCTTCGCCATTCACGCCTTCCCTCGTCCACGGACGGTCTTCCCCCAGCCCCCACTTTCCGCCACCTCCGCCCACAAATCCTCCACTTAATTTGAATATCCCAACACGCCCTAATTTAGGACGTGTCCATCCCAAACAGAGTACGCACTCGCTCCGGCCGCCCGTTCAGGAATACTTCAACCAGCAGCTCTCGCCCATCGTTGAGCAAGACTACTTTTCTCCTGAAAAAAGGCCTTCTTCCCTCCCAAATTCGAGCCACGAGGGAGGATCACGCTCCAGTACTGCGCATACGAGAATAAGTGCATTAGTGACACCTATTAGCCCGGAAAGTGACGGGTTTGGGACCGCTACTGTAACACCAGTTAGTCCTGTCCCTATAACACCTGTGTTGGTCAGTGCGAGAGGAACACCACCACCCACGCCTCACGCGCAGGCCCAGAACCAGACCCCAGTGACACCATCATATCCGGCGGGTACTATGCCTTTGCCTTTGCCTTTTCTGAGGAGGAAAGAAGAGGATGGAAACGATTCGCCTCGTGAGTGTCCCTCGTGTGTTTTACCTTTTTCTAGACGAGGAATTGCTCACTGGATGGTGCACGATAGGGCCATCGCCGGTTTCGACGTTCATCCTGAGATCACTCAATCGGTCGATCAGCATGTCTTCCACGCGGACACACCAGTCTAGTTCTTCTGTTACCCCTCCTGTCATCCCACCATTGGACCTCAGACCCGAATTCAGGGGGCAAGCATTCCTGACAACGCCAACATCACTCCATTCACGTGGATTCCTCGATGTTGGTGGTGCACGTGAGGACGACTCTGGTTCGGACCGCAGGGACAGTTTCGTAACCGCTCGAACTGGGATCGGCAGAGAAAGCAGGTATTCAAATGGACAATCAGAAGTATTTGTCGATGCAGATGAAGGCTTCGTGTGTGATACTGACGGCACCGTTCATCAATTTGACTCCCGCGTTCTGGACGACAACACAGAAACACCGACCGCGGGCCACCCTCACCCACTACCTCAGAATGCTTCGGGTGCTTCCAAATTGATCAAACCCCCCATACCGGCACGTACGATGATGCATCTTCGTTCTTTATCTGCGACGTCCTCTTCTCCGCCGTCTTACAACCACCCACCGGGACCGCAGAATTCAGAGAGCCAATATCACCCTCATCGTTTCATCCCTCCACCGTCCCACCATCCCTCGCGCCCTGCTGTGAGCGCACCGAGTCTTGGGGAACTTGGGGCGTCGACGTCTGCATCCTCGTCGTTCATCGACCGACGCTTCGCCCCTTCGTCGTTGTATGTCTATGAGCGCGACGCAACGCGGATGCCACGGTCTCGATGGACGCTTTGCCTCGACCGCGTGGACACTGTCCAAGTGCTCTTTTGGGTGGGTTTCATCGCACCATGGTGCTGGCTCATCGGGGGTTGGCTCATCTCTCCCAAACCACCTTCACGGGGGTACGGGCCCGGGCCTGGTTCCGCGTCTAACCTTGGTTTCAGTCATGGTCGCGCCTCCGGCTCTGTGCACCGCCAAAAACGCTCGGGCGATGGACGGGCGAATAGTTTACTCCCGCTCTTGACGACGAACGCGAATAAGAGCCACCGAAGCGTGCAGAGTTTCGATACGAGTCGAATGTCGCACGGCTATCCCTTTGTGGCACCGTCGGTGTGGAGTCTGGCACCACAACCACCGGTAGTGGCGCCCCCGCCGTATCATCGACGGAGTCAGAGTGGAGATCAGAGTCAGAGCCATGGGCATAGTCAGTGTCAGGCTCCCAGTCAAGTGCATGAGCAAATGCAGACACGCCCGCCGACGGTAGTGTTGGCACTCAAGCCAGGCGAGTTTGCGAGAGGCGAGAGACGGCATCGGTGGGTGAGACGATGTCGGATTGCAGCGGTGACGAGTGGGTTGTTGATTGTGGCTGCGTTTCTCGTCGGCATCATCATCGCCGCGACCATTGACGTTGGATGGCGGGACCCGTCTTAGGCGTCACCCGCGGACGGTATATACCACGATCTCAAAATTTCGTAACGCGAGGACATGGGTTTATTGTTTATTTTACGCCGCCTTTTTTATTCGACACCTGGTGTATTATGCTTGATATTGGATACCAGCTGTATTACTAGTTCGACATTCAGCATTCTACTCCGTTTTCCGTGTCATCGCCTTGTCATCTTGGGAACATAGAATAGTTACATTCGAAAGGCGATCTTACATCTCATTGCTATCAGGACGGTGAACGCGTCAGCATCCATCGATTTTGGCATACTCGTCTTTCACTTGGGGTGATAACTTCGAGCCTCGGGAACCGCGTGAGCCGGGAAGCGTCCATGTCCGCCACTCGCTGCTCCTTTTGGCATCTTCAGCAACAAACACCTCGAGCCCGAGACATTTTCTGACGAACACGCCCTGAAACGCTTCGACGCGTTCCAGCATTCCTAGGGAGTCGTGTCATAGACGTTTCAACCAGACTCGATGACCAAATTCCAAGATGGCCGAGGCGGATACCCTCTCCCCAGTCCCCGACATATACTCGGTGTTGATAGAGAAAAAGGACGAAGAAGGAAAGGGCCCTGGACGCGTGGGGCAAACCGACTCCGAGTCTGCAGAGCCACGAACTTGTACACGACAGGATCATACGATGATAGGGTAACTCTTGTATTGCCGTTGGTAAGGTGAACGAGGCGAGAACGGAGAACAGAGCCAGAGGTGCGATTTCAACGCTGTTCAAATATCCGCCTGGGAAGAGAACTTGGTTCGTGCCTTGATAAGAAACCCTGGTGACGGATTGAGATTCGCGATCGATGAGCTCAGACACGCCACCAGTAGGTGTCACTGGTATTAGTGTGGTGATTTTTTCACTATTTCAGATTCATCTCACTCCCGTGCCAGTATATCGCAGGGTACGGCCCCAACCGATAAGCAGGTAGTTTCAGTGCCATCCTTTGACGGACTGCTTCGAAACTAATCATCTGCTGCAGATTTGAACTCTGTAGCGCACGCAGGACATTGGATTCGAGATGCCTCGACGAACGACTCCCGGACCTGAGGTTTCAGAGGGTGAGTCCCACGTGTTGGTTTGCTGTGTATTCTAATGCGTGATGCTACCTAGATTTTCTATGAGCTATGCAAGGTCCATGGACATATCAAACGGTTTGAAGCTTCTTGCACCAGCAACTCAATAACACTATCTCTCGTACTGCAGTCAGCGCCTTGGCTTACTCGTGTACCCTTTTACTTCTGGCTTCACTTGGGAAGGCCTACCATACAGGCGACGGCACTCAGCTAAATCATCCGAAAGGCACGCTTTTTTATTGCTGGTAAGATTGACCGCAGTTTTTTATTGGGAGGGAACGTTGCCGCCCTTTTTCTGGACCTGAATTGATGTTTTGTCCTTTCTTTCGAATTCAGTCTCCCACCATCCCTCTGAACTCCACTGCTGCTATGGTCCTCGCGTCGCTCCGCGGGCCGTGGTGGATCTGTGCGCCAATTTTTGTCACGGTGTATCTCATTTAGCGCGTTACCTATACTTGCCGAGTCCACAATAATTGCCTGCTGGTTTGACGTGGAAAGATCACGGTAACGACGTCGATAGCGAAAGAGTGGGTATGAATGTCAAGTTTTGGGGTGGGTGCCTCGTTGGTACCGAGCAGATGATGTTTTACGCAGTAGGACCCCACAAATTCTGTGCCGAGATACACGATTTGATCCAATTGCAATTAGTGATCGTCCGAGTCTGGTTGGAAATTGAATGCTTGAGGCACGCTGCGACGCTTTGACTACTCTGATGTCTCTACAATAATTTCAAGGATGCATCTAGCGTACGGTCTTCTGTGCTATCAGGTCAAATGTTGTTTATAAGGCCGGTGGGTCGTTTTATCACGAATTTCATTGGCGGTTCATCTTCGGAGCCAGCTCACTGGGGACACGTCACAGTCCACTCCGAGATCCGGGGCACGAATCCTCGACGGACTACTTACACCCACACCGCCGAAGGTAGTCAAGATTTCTGACTCCGCACGCTCAGATGACATCGCATCGGAGTTCAAATCGGCGAGTCGCAGTACTAACTAATGTATTTTCGACATAGTAAAAGATCTTCGTCGATGTACGAACAAGGTGCGTGTATAGTTGTCTATGAACAACACTTCAATTTCTGAGCTCTAGCCTCTAGGAGGACGAAGTCAAGTTGCAACAGTGCCTTTCCAATGACACGGATTGGTAGACAGGTGTCAATGAGCTCACAGCGCATCTCTCTTGATGAATTAATCGCCGAGAGGAACGGTTTGCGTGGATATCTCTTGGTATGTTCGTGATTGTTGCCCTGAAGCAATGAAATTGTTCTGCATAAATACGTAGCAAGGGCTTAGACTGAGTGTAAGCACTGCTTCCCCGTCCGCGCTTTCCGCTCTTCGCTGTCCGGGTTTGTAACGTTTGCTTTAGGACTTGCTAGCACGTGGAGTCAAACATGGGTGGCGATCATGGCATTCCCCTAGACAAGGGAGAACTCTTGGCAACGCTACTGGAAGCACTATTGTATGGTGAGCATCGACGCCAATAAGTCATGGGTAATACACACTGGACTTGTGGAAAGGTTTCTCGTTATTGATGTTCGGGGGGACAATCTGGGTACTACTGTTCCGACGGGCCACTGACAAAGTAAACCGTAAGATGTTTACAGTCGCGTGCTTGTTGCTGTTGCTCAGCACGGGGGTGAGTATTTCTTTTTGTTTCATGGGTGGCGACAAGTCATTGACTTAGTGGATGCACAGCACATCATAATCGATATTATCAGGATCATGCAGGCTCTGATCCTGTACCGTGACGTCTACCCCGGAGGGCCCATTGCATTCCTTGAAAACGTGTCCCACTGGACGTTCGTCTACAAAAACTGCCTGTATACACTACAGACCTTGATTGGTGACGGTGTCATCGTAAGCCTTGGTTTCACTCGGTTGTAACCATTTCTGTTGACTATATTTGCAGCTTTACCGCTGTTACGTAGTATGGCAATCCAAACTTGTCATGATTTTGCCTGGCCTGCTTTGGTGTGGCGTTGCTGGTATGCTTGTTTTGTACTTTTTTGAAATTGAAGTGATTGATGACATTACGAAGTGAATGGAACTGTAATTCCGTATACCGTGGCGCATTTAAGGCAAGACGGAGTGTTCACTGGGAGCCTCTCGCAGTGGATTACGTCATTTTGGGCAACTGCATTCACGGCCAACCTAGTGGCGACCAGTACGTCCTGCCGTTGGGGTCAGTTTTGAACCTTGATCAGTGTTTCTGAAGATATTCCCTTCTTCCAGTTTTGTTAGCTTATCGCATCTGGTATATGGACCAGAGGGCGAGTAAGCTACTTGGCCACCGAACGTCTCAACTACGGCCAGTTCTACACGTCATAGTCGATGCCGGCTTGATATACTCCCTCACTCTTCTCACGGCATTGATCTGCTTTTTGACTCAATCCAACGCTCAATACGTGCTTCTAGACATGGTCAGTCATCATGCCTCGCGTGTACATGATGAGTGATTTCACTGAAATCTACCTCGATCACAAGGCTATGCCCATCATCTCCATCACGTTTTACATGGTCATCATTCGTGTCGGGTTGGCTGGCCAGGGGAACCGACGACTCGATATGCTCTTGATGGGTCGCGGAGCCTCCAGCGCCGGTTCTAGTGGGGACCGGACCAGAATGCAGGTCAATATCACAACATTGACCGAGAACAAGCTCGAGAATAGCGAATTTTCACCGATGAGTCTGTCGGCTATTGAGGGTCGTGACCACCGTCGAAGCAAAGTCGCGATCGCGGATGACGTCGGGGAGGCAGTGTAAACTCGACTGTCTGATCCACGTAAACATGTTCTCCATCCCATATGCAGGGGAAAGGATTACCCAACCGCCCATATAGGCAAACTTTATAATTTTATGATATCGTCTACCTGGCTGGAACTCGTAATTTTCAGCCGCAGACACAGGAAACATACCTCCTCGTTTGGTTCAAGCACGCTCATTGCTGCCGCTCCTTCTCAATTTCTCAGTGGTAGCACGTTGTCGTGCGTGCCATCCTAATACTTAGATAACTGTTATGTCTCTGTATATCTTTTCTTTTTTTTTCTTCGGAACAAATGGAAGGGTCATTCTCATGCTTTCCCCGTCACGATGAGAACAGAGTATAATCCCGACCTCAAGTGACGTACCTGGTCGTTGCGTTACAAAATACCGTCACGGATCTATCACAACACCTTGGAGACAGTCCGATATGAGTCAGAAGTGTGCGTTACGAGTCGATTCTTTTTCCCACCAAGTTTCAGGTTTTCAGTTCGGAGTGACAGTGAATATTCAGAAAGTCGGAAGGTAAGTGCAAACTCGAAAAGACGGCGAGGAACGGGAACTGCCGAGGAAGCAAAAGTAACACTAGCAACAAAGATCGTTACTCTCGGACCCATCTACTGCCGAGGAAGGATGACAGACCTGCGGAATCGCTCCGGTTCATTCCATGTGAATTATTTCTGATTGCTTTCTGGCCCGCCGCGTCGTATGGTCGGGACTCGGGACTAGTAACTGTCTTCCCATTTCAAACTGCCAGTCTGGTTCCGCAGGTACTACTAGTTCAACTGGAGGTATTCCCGCAAATGTGCGTGTAGCGGCCTACTGGCGGTCTTATGAATGCCAGTGATCCGTATCAATATCGTCTTGTCATTTCAGGTGGCAATGTGATGTTTAAAATAGACATCCAAGCCAGCGCAAGTGGACTCCGGGTGAAGGCGATAACTTGAAGATGGTCTGGAACATCGCTGGTGGACTGTGTGACAATGGTAAATCTCAAAATACTACTATAACGTACCACTCTGGAGTCAGTACTAGCCCAACGCACCGTGTGCCGATGGCGGGGGTCAGTCGGAAGTAGCGTCAAAGCATTCATGAGTACTTGATATTCAAAAGCCTCCGCCGGCGTGTGCGACGGTGATGCCGCTAAGTTCGCAATATTGTTTTATGTAAAATGAGCGCTCAGGCGCTCAACAATCAGACTGTAACGATGCCACAACTCTTTTTTGCACGTGACGACTACTAACCTGGAACAAAACGACTGGTACTTATTTATATACAATTTGTGTGGATCTAACCCCATAATGCTGGTAGAATTCCGCACTGTATCCGAATCACTCAGGGCCACCAGCGACAAAATACATCGGGTTTGCAGATCAGCCAGAACCCGTACCCGCGGCGCGCGGGTGACACGAGTACCACACAGACTGCCATGATCACCGTGATGGTGTCTGCCAGAGACAAAAAACACCGCAGAAATAACCTAAGGTGAGCCTTTCATGAACCGTCATCATGATTAGTAACCGAACACGCAACTTTCCGTTGGCATGATCTGGTAGTTCATTCAGCGCCTCGAACACAGCAACTTGAATATATCAGTATGCTGGCGGCGGCGTTGTGGCTTTCCAAGTCAGTAAAAGCGACCACATGGCACACTTACCGCCGAGCTAGGTGCGACAGGACCTTCGGGAATCGGGGTACTAGTAAATAATACTTCAGTTAGATCTAACACCGTTCTTGAAAACGGCGACTTTTCTCCCCAAGTACTGCCGCATTCCGCATTCCCCTGCCCTGTCCTCAACATCCGGCCTGGGATCTGCGCGTCCACATTTATATCTCGCTGCTGCATATTCTATCATGGGTACCGCTGGGATCCCTCTAGACAAGGCAGAGCTGCTGGCGACATTATTGGAAGCTATCCTGTATGGTAAGGCTCTCCGATAGATGCACCGTTCGCGAAATCATCTGAGAAACCAGGTTTCTCATTGCTGATGTTCGGATGCACGATGAAGGTCCTGTTGTTTCAACGGGCCACTTATGGGGTGAACCGTAAGATGCTCACAGTAGCTTGTTTGTTCTTGCTGCTCAGTTCGGTGGTGTGTGCTTCCTTTTGGCTCTGTGAATGACAAGGCAATAATAGAGGTCCACAGCACATGGTAATTGATACCATTAGAATTATGCAGGGATTGATCCTGTACCGTGATACATACCCCGGAGGACCTAGCAACTACTTCTCAAATGTGGCCCAATGGACGTTCATCTCCAAAAACTATATCTATATTGTGCAGACGGTAATTGGCGATAGCGTGCTTGTAAGCTTTGTGTTTTTCCAGATGAACATCATCAAATAACGACGTTAACAGCTCTACCGCTGTTATGTGGTATGGCAATCGAAACTTGTCATGATTCTGCCTGTCGTACTTTGGTGCGGTGGTGGTGGTATGTATGTGTCGTCAAGGGTGAACAAAATGGTTGACAACAATCGAAAGTAACTGGACTCGTAGCCACGTATACTGCATCGCAAGCATCGGGAACGAATATATTCGATGGGAGCCTGTCGCAATGGATTACGTCATTTTGGGCGTCAGTGTTTGCGACCAACATATTGACAACCTGTACGTGCTCTCACTATGACATATGCTTTGTTTTGAAATTGTGGACATTACAATCAGCTTTACTAGCTTATCGTATCTGGCGTCTTGACCAGAGGTCCGCGGGGCTGCGTGGCCACCGACAATCCCAACTGCGGCCAATTCTATATATAATTATCGATTCTGGCTTAATTTACTCTTTCACTCTCTTGGCGGGATTGATCTGCTTTGTCAGTGGATCTAATGGCCAATATGTGATTCTAAACATGGTCAGTCATCGTGCTTCAACTACCAGGAAAGGGATTCCCACTGAATTGTTGTCTCGGCCGCTAGGTCATGCCCACTATCTCCATCACATTTTACATGGTTATCATTCGGATTGGATTGGTGAATAAAGCAGGATCCCAGCTCAGCAGCGTGTTCCCACTGGGACATACGTCCTCCGGAAACAGTAACAACCTAGACCGGAGGAACAGGATGCAGGTCCACATCACAACTTTGACAGAGAATCACGTCGAGAACCGTCTAATGTGTCCAGAGACTGCTGTGGGTTATGATGTCCGTCGGAACGAGATCAAATAGATGGTCCAGTTAACCTACATAGTCGTACCCATATCTTCATGTCTTTCATGACATCGTTCGAAATAAATGTGGCGACTCTTGGCTCCAAATCACTTTGGCATTCCTGCGCTCACTCTTCATCTGAGCTTCCTGTGGTACTATGACGCAACTTGTCATGACTCATGATGTCCGAAGCTACTGCGGTCGTCCAAAATAGGATAAACGCAATGCTCACCCAAATGATGGACCGAACACATAGACCCTCGAGTGTCTTTCAAGCGATGCTGATCATGTGGGCAGTCAGGCTCTCAAGTTTCGGCAACCCAAGTGTTGCGCAAGCGTATCCGGACCGATTCATTACCTTGCCTTCGGGTTTCCGTTATTCCGCAGCCTTGGACTGGTAAAAAGGACTCAAGGGAGAGTCCTACCGTTTGGTTCAAAAATAAGAAAGCTGGGAACTAAGTAGAGAGATGTACTGACGAATAGAATCTCAAAACAGTCGAAAAGAGCTGACTCGGAACCAGATTTCTCGGTGGGGAATAGGCAGCAGCACTCTGAATTCAAGGTGATCCGTCACGAGAGTAACCGCACTGGGCAGATCCATGATGGCGACGATCCATGATTGGCGAGATGGAATTTTGAGCACCAGGACCGTGGAACTTCCTCGAGGGATACTGTTAGAGCGTGTAGGTCCTCGTCGAAGTGAATTTATACTGTGACAAAGTAGCGCAAGCTAGTGAAGTCGTGATGAGTCGCGTGTCACGTGTCATGCTGCGCCAAGGCGTTGATAGGAAGTCTTTCTGCAATACGCCCAGGTTCCTGGAACACTGCCATGCTGAAATGAGTCCTCCGAGTAGTAATAAGGGGTCCTCGGGTGTTTGGAAGTGTCGGCCCCACTACTTCCCCTCCTTTGCCACCCACCCGGTCCTTCATTCGTCCAAGGTTGGAGTATTCGTCTCGACTCTCGCGGGCACACTCCCTGAAACATGACTGGCCATGGAATTTCTCTGGACAAGGCAGAACTGTTGTCAACATTGCTAGAAGCGCTCTTGTATGGTAAGACCTTATTATGTCTGGATCACGGGGAAAGTACATTCGCCATCATCTTTCATGATAGGTTTCTCGTTATTAAAGTTTGGAGGGACGATCTGGGTGTTGTTATACAAACGGTCTACACATCGAGTGAACAGTAGGATGGTTGCGGTGGCGTGTTCGTTACTTTTTTTTAGTACGGTGGTGCGTATTTTCGTTTTGCTGCTTGGGAAAACACATGCGATAGATTCTACTTGGTATACAGCACTTCGTGATTGATATTATTAGGATCATGCAAGGTTTGATCCTGAACCGCGATTCTTATCCAAATGGTGCAATCGGATATTTTGAGGATGTATCCCAATGGACATTCATCTCCAAGAATTACATCTACACCATCCAGACGCTAATTGGTGATGGTGTTGTAGTGAGCCTTGACATTTGATTGGATGCGCGTTATTTAATGACCACATCGACAGCTTTACCGCTGTTATGCAGTATGGAAATCTAAACTTGTCATGATTCTCCCCGGCTTACTTTGGTGTGCCGTTGCTGGTAAGGGCTTCGTTTGAGGGAAACTCAAATAATTGACCACAATTGCCAAGTAACCGGGATAGGAGCTCCACATACCCTATCGCAAGCAAAACAAAGCGGGGTTTTCGGTGGAGGAGCTTCGAAATGGATTACAGCATTCTGGGCATCAGCATTCTCCACCAACCTAGTAGCAACTTGTACGTGTGTTCGTGTTTCGGAAGATGGGCTGAAGCCTGACTTTGAAACTCGTACCTTGCTGAAAGTTTTGCTTGCTTATCGTATATGGTCTATCGAACGGAAGGCGACAATATTGTGCAGAGACCGAGAATCTCAACTACGGCCAATCCTACATATTATCATCGATGCTGGCTTGATTTATTCTCTCACCCTGCTCGCGGCATTGATATGCTTTGTCAAAGAATCGAATGGTCAATATGTGATTCTGAACATGGTAGGTCATCATCACATTGTTGATCAGGGAAATTTGTTTCACTGAAGCATACTGATTATGAGGTCACGCCAATCATCTCCATCACATTTTATATGGTGATCATCCGTGTCAGGCTAGCCAATCGGGAAAACCAAATAACGGGTGTATTCTCAGGGGAAGACGTGTCCCCTGGCAAGAGTCCTGGTGCAAATAGAAGGAGCAGACCGCAGGTTCATGTTACGACTTTGACCGAGAACAAGACATACAACGGTCGACCACTGAGTGTTGTGGGTGGCATTGGAGACTCGGAGGTGGTATAACCTCGTCAGCTGATGAACGGAGACGGATTACCCTCTCCATTCCCAGATTATCCAGGACTTGTGGACTACGACATATTTACATGCCGCATCAGGCTTACCACTGCATTGGTTTTTTTCCTGCAGCGTGTTGATAGTAAAGATATCATGATTAGTGTACCATACTCTATCGTATATCGTGCGATACACACCACACGGACAGAGCGCTCACCCAAAAAAATCGAAGTTGTGCAAAGCACTGGGATTTCAGAGCCTTTAAACCCTGGAAGTCAGTCTAGTCACATCAGTCTATCAGAAGTATCCGTTGCAACACCTGACGAATGGCTCACCTGAAATTCAATTTCGGAAGATCGAGCACGTGGTTGAACATTCGACTGTACGCATTGAATATGATTCAGACTCCGTCAAAGACTAAGTTGTGTCATTCGTAATCGAGAGTCGATGTCGGAATGCTACGACTTGGCCCTAGTAAGGAAGTGGTGGGTGTTGACTACCGATCAATCGATCAATCCGTTCCGTCTAAAGATCAAACCACGCGGATTTTTTCACAGGTACACCCATCATGCATCACGACTGTTGACACCTCTCTGTCAATGCGCCTGCTTCAGTGGAGTTTTGGGGGCTATAATTATACGCCGGAATGGCACCGATTGGCGCGGTTTTTTTCACTGGTGCACCCATCATGCGTCGTGACCGTTTACACCGCTCTGCGCCTGCTTTAGTGGAGTTTTGAGGGCAATAATTATACGCCGGAATGGCGCCGATTGAAGGTATCGCTCTTCCCTTACCTCCTCCTGCCTGCCTCCCCTATCCATTCTGAGGTTCAGACATCCACCAGTTATCGCGCGCCAAATTATGAGTGGCCATGGAATTGCTTTAGACAAGGCGGAGCTCCTGTCAACAGTACTAGAAGCATTCTTATATGGTGAGCAAGACCTTGAGTGACGCGAAAAAGCATATTGATCGTCGTTGGCGATAGGGTTTTCACTTTTGATGTTTGGAGGGACGATCTGGGTACTGTTGTATCGGCGATCCACTCATCAAGTGAACCGCAAGATGGTTATGGCAGCGTGTTCTTTATTGCTTTTCAGCACGGCGGTGCGTATCTTGTTTCGTCTACTGGGTCCCACGATGGGCATGTCGTTTGGGATGTATCACTTACTGGGATGCAGCACTTCGTGATCGATATTATTAGGATAATACAGGGCTTGATCCTGTCCCGCGACACTCCGACGGGACCTATCGAATATTTCGCGGACGTGTCTCAATGGACATTCGTATCCAAGAACTACATTTATACCATCCAAACACTGATTGGTGACGGCGTGATGGTAATGTTTTGTTTTGTTCAGATAACGAACGTGTGTTGAACACATGGTCAGCTGTACCGCTGCTACGCAGTATGGCAGTCGAAAACAATCATGGTTTTGCCCGCCTTGCTTTGGTGCGCTGTTGCTGGTACAGTACTTTGCCATTTGGAGAGGTATGAAGCAACCTAACGACAATTGCTAAGCGACCGGAATTGGGGCTCCTTATACCCTATCACACGCAAGGCAAAGCGAAGTATTTGGTGGGACTCTGTCGCGATGGATCACGGCATTCTATGCATCTACCTTCACAACTAACCTCGTAGCAACCAGTACGTCGTCATCCCGCGATGGATGTCGAACGGTGCTTCTAACAAATTCCCTTTTACTTGACAGTTTTACTGGCTTATCGTATCTGGTATATCGACCGGAGGACTGCGAAGCTGCGCGGTTATCGCAAATCCCATTTACGCGCAGTTCTACACATCGTTATCGATGCTGGCGCGATTTACTCCTTCACCCTTCTTGCAGCATTGATCTGCTTTGTAAATGAATCCAACGGTCAATACGTAGTTCTGGACATGGTCAGCCACCTGCATCTTGTGTCGCTTGAGATCGGAAATAGCTTTACTGACAGGTTATCGTCACTTGCAGGTCATGCCTATCATCTCCATTACATTTTACATGGTTATAATCCGAGTCGGATTGACTAATCGGGCAAATCAACGAATGCGCGTGTTTTCGCAGGATTATCCATCCAGTGGTCACAATTCTAGTGCGGATGGGACGAGCAGGATGCAAGTTCACATTACGACATTGACCGAATCGGAGAATAAGGTGGATAGTGGATGCTTATCAATGAGCCCGATGATTGCAGCTCCGGGCAGTCAGAACCGTCCGAGGGAGGTCAAGATTAACGACGACGTTGAAGAGGTGCCAGTATGAGCTGTGTTCTGCCAACATATATACGTGGAGGGGAATTCGGGCTTGTTTAGCAATACAATAGGGACGTTCAGAGTAGAAAATGGCCCCCGTTTTGGAGCTGTTTTGGGTAGTTCTTGGATTTTGATTTTGGCCTACTGTGGCGGAGCACTGTTGGAACTTCAATTCGATCGCAATCATCGCAATGAACGATAACAACTAGACTTATTTCGACCGCTTTTATGAGTGACATAAGGTAAAGAACAATGTATTGCATAGTAACGAGTGAATACCGAAGCTGGTGAGTCAAGAACAAACTTGATAAAGCATCGGCACCGTGACAGATTACTGTACCATTACGATCAATTCGTCACTCCCTGTGACGTGTGACAGTAACGACGAAAGAACTAATTTGACATCACTGGCTGTGATGCGTGACAAAAAACGAATTTAGTCAGGCGGCTGAGATGATGGTGTTGCAGTATACATCTCTACGATAACATATCCAATTTTGCACTCTTTTGGCTAATGTCAGACAAATTCGACAATCGGCTGTGTGACGCGTGACTGACGAATTGATCGTAATGGTACAGTACCAATTCAAACTCAGTTGTGGGCTGCCGAACCTTGCAGATATCATGATTGCAGTCTTCTTGTAGTGTACCATACTCTATTATATGTCGTGCGATACCAATGAAGTAGCCTACGCTACGTGATGAGGAGAGGTCGACGTCGCGGTGGAGGACAAGACGCGATCGCTCCTGGAAGGCGCGATAGCAAACCGCGCCATCGGAGCCAGAAAAGCGGCATTCTTGCCGAGCGTCACCTCTCGACCGAATGCATCACATCTTCTTGTAGTGTACACTCAATTGTATGTCGTGCGATACACACCACGCGGACAGAGCTCACCCAAAAAAAATCAAAGTTGCGCAAAGCACTGGGATTTCAGAGCCCTAAAACCCTGGAAGTCAGTCTAGTCACATCAGTCTATCAAAAGTATCCGTTGCAACACCTGGCGACGACGCAATGGATAGCTCACCTGAAATTCAATTTCGGAAGATCGAGTACGTGGTTGAACATTCGACTGTACATATGATTCAGACTCCGTCGAAGATAATCTCGTAATCTCGAGTCGATGTCGGAATGCTACGACTTGAAGTGGTGAGTGTAGACTACCGATCAATCCTTTCCGTCTAAGGATCAAACCACTCGAATTTTTTTCACAAGTACGCCCATCATGCATCATGAATGCATGACTGTTGACACCGCTCTGTCAATGCGCCTGCTTCAGTAGAGCTTTTGGAGCAATAATTATATGCCGGAATGGCACCGATTGGCGCGGTTCTCTTCACTGGTGCACTCATCATGCATCATGATCGTTTACACCGCTCTGCGCCTGCTTTAGTGGAGTTTTCGGGGCAATAATTATACGCCGGAATGGCGCCAGTTGAAGGTATCGCTCTTCCCTTGCCTCCTCCTGCCTCCCTCCCGTCCCTATCCATTCTGACGTTCAGACATCCACCGGTTATCGCACGCCAAATTATGAGTGACTACGGGATTGCTTTAGACAAGGCGGAGCTCCTGTCAACAGTACTAGAAGCATTCTTATATGGTGAGCAAGACCTTGAGTGACGCGAAAAAGCATATTGATCGTCGTTGGCGATAGGGTTTTCACTTTTGATGTTTGGAGGGACGATCTGGGTACTGTTGTATCGGCGATCCACTCATCAAGTGAACCGCAAGATGGTTATGGCAGCGTGTTCTTTATTGCTTTTCAGCACGGCGGTGCGTATCTTGTTTCGTCTACTAGGTCCTACGATGGGCATGTCGTTTGGATGAATTACTTACTGGTATGCAGCACTTCGTGATCGATATTATTAGGATAATACAGGGCTTGATCCTGTCCCGCGACACTCCTACGGGACCTATCGAATATTTCGCGGACGTGTCTCAATGGACATTCGTATCCAAGAACTACATTTATACCATCCAAACACTGATTGGTGACGGCGTGATGGTAATGTTTTGTTTTGTTCAGATAACGAACGTGTGTTGAACACATGGTCAGCTGTACCGCTGCTACGCAGTATGGCAGTCGAAAACAATCATGGTTTTACCCGCCTTGCTTTGGTGCGCTGTTGCTGGTACTTTGCCATTTGGAGAGGTATGAAGCAACCTAACGACAATTGCTAAGCGACCGGAATTGGGGCTCCTTATACCCTATCACACGCAAGGCAAAGCGAAGTATTTGGTGGGACTCTGTCGCGATGGATCACGGCATTCTATGCATCTACCTTCACAACTAACCTCGTGGCAACCAGTACGTCGTCATCCCGCGATGGATGTCGAACGGTGCTTCTAACAAATTCCCTTTTACTTGACAGTTTTACTGGCTTATCGTATCTGGTATATCGACCAGAGGACTGCGAAGCTGCGCGGACATCGCGAATCCCATTTACGTGCAGTTCTACACATCGTTATCGATGCTGGCGCGATTTACTCTTTCACCCTTCTTGCAGCATTGATCTGCTTTGTAAATGAATCCAACGGTCAATACGTAGTTCTGGACATGGTCAGTCATCCGTATCTTGCATCGGAAATAGCTTTACTGACATGTTATCGTCACTTGCAGATCACGCCTATCATCTCCATTACATTTTACATGGTTATAATCCGAGTCGGGTTGACTAACCGGGCGAGCCAACGAATGCGCGCGTTTTCGCAGGATTATCCATCCAGTGGTCACAATTCTAGTGCGGATGGGACGAGCAGGATGCAATTTCACATTACGACATTGACCGACTCGGAGAATAAGGTGGATAGTGGATGCTTATCAATGAGCCCGATGATTGCAGCTCCGGGCAGTCAGAACCGTCCGAGGGAGGTCAAGATTCACGACGACGTTGAAGAGGTGCCAGTATGACCTATGTTCTGCCAACATATATACGTGGAGGGGAACTCGGGCTTGTTTAGTACTAATACAATGAAATGACATCCTGTGAAATTTTAATTTTGAAAGGTGGCTCTGCGCCCGTACAGCACAAGCTGCCTGCGTCCGCCGAAACTCTTACACGGCTACCCAGGCGTTCCTAGTTCCCCAATGAAGGTAACTGTAAGGATATACCATGGACAGACAGTGACAGACGAATTTCAGGTTCGACCCCCTGACTTTTACCCAGTCGTATGACTGCCCCACTGATTCTGCATCAGATTGACGCCGATCCCTCAGAAACCATCAGCGACTTCAAAGTCAAAATTCATCAGTCTCAGGGATATGACATCGACAATCAAAGGATCCTCTTTTGCGGTACGCCTAATTCCCTCCCTGTTTCCCTAATTGCTCTCGCTTATCGCGCACCGCGAGCCAGGGCGACCCCAAGTTAATGATAAGACACTCGAAGAGTGCTGGATCAGCGAAAAAGGTTTCGTAGTCCTTCTGAATGCAAGGGTGGGTCCTTGTCCGTCCAGGTTGCATTCACTCATGATTGTGTTCTTTAACAATACAGCCTCGACCAATTTTCCCTGACCCCATCCCCGTTGAGATGTCCGAGTTCGACAGTCCTGATGCACAAGACCAATCAGCTTCTTCCTACACTGCTCCCTCTGGTGTATCTTCAGACTCGGAACCAGCGTCTGCCAGTGTGCCTATGGATGAAAGCACGAATACATAGTCCCAACATTGTCGAGATATCGGGGGCAACTGGTATTGGAACCTTCACATTCATTGCAGAGGTGCAATTTATCTATATCCCCTTGCACATGAGCGAGGTCCGTGCACTTGCAGCACACAGATGCACGGAATTTGTCCCTTCCCAGACTCCCTTGTTATCCATATCTTCGCGTTTGTCACGACACCGTTCGACGAAGTTAGATTGCTTCAGTATTCCCGACGTTCTATGTGATTCGGCCCCGAGCTCTTTGTAGTAGCATCACGTTGTGGTAGTGTTGTACAGGTCTCAGGTTTACGCTTATTTATACTAATACCATAATCCTAAGCCCCAACTCCCGTACTCCCATCCATCATGTTTCCGACCCTAGTTACACTTTCCACTCTCCCTCCCGCAGTCTCCCAACCCTTCAAACGCGCTACCCTCGGTCTTTTCCACGGAAAAACTATCCAACACGGCAACAACGTCCCGCACTCGCTAAAAAAAACCCGCCGTACATGGCTTCCAAACGTCCACCCTAAAACCTTGGTCTCGGAGCTGTTGGGAAGGCGGATGCAGCTCAAGGTGACGACACGAGCGTTGAGGACGATACACAAAGTGCGTCATTTCTTCTCCATACTTGTCGATAGTGCGAGGACGGGGGACTGGGACTGAAGTACTGAGGTCTCATGTGCGTAGCACGGCGGGTTGGATCAGTACCTCCTCAATACGTCTCCATCACTTCTCGGCGATGAAGGGATGCGTCTCCGGTTACTCGTTCGCGAGCAATTCGATGCCCGGAACGTGCTCGAGGCGAAACGCGCGCAACGCGCTGCTGAGGTTGCTGCGAAAGAAGCCGCAGCCAAGGAGACGACATTGAAGAAGGCAGAGCGACAGAAGGAGGAGAAAGCAAGGAGGAGGACGACCGAAATAGAGGGGGGGTTGGTGAGGGGTTTATTTGGAGGATCTGGGTAGTCCATTCACTACTTGGGAGGTATGTGGGTTGTGGAGATCGAGTGGTATGATGTTCATCCGCTACAGACTATCCGCACGCCACTGTATCATACCACCCGCATATGGATTATTGATTAATTCCTAACCCATGCATAGATTGGTGGAACAACATTAGCCAGCCCATATGAGAGTACTCGTGAGAGGAAAGTAAGTAACCTGAACAACACGAATTACATTGCAAACCTCATAATCTACCTACGGAGAATAAGAGAATAAGACAGTACATTACAGCGAAGTGCGGTTCTACAACTTGTACAAGAAACCGATAACGACAGTGACAACAATAAATTAGGTGCTTGCAGTCCAAACGAGATATCGAACTAAGCCATGAAAACGTAGGCGCAGTATTGTACCATCCTGGCAGTCGAAACGAACCCATTCTTTAGTAGGCGAGGTCACACCACCTCTTGGACGCTGTCCATCTTGATCGCGCATCGACGATTCTCGTTGGCCACAGTAGTCGCCGGACCACTATCAACTTTGTTCTCGGTTAGAGTTGTGATGTGGACCTGCATTCCACGCGTCCGTTCCCTATCAGAACTGCGAGAGAGTGCATATTCAAGTGGATGCACGTCCATTCGCTGATTGGTCCGATTGGCCAGCCCGACGCGAATGATGACCATGTAAAACGTGATGGAGATGATGGGCATGACCTTGTCGTCGACGTAACGTCAGGAAAACTATTCGTCGCTTACGGGCGAGGCATGACGACTGACCATGTCTAGAATGACATATTGACCGTTGGATTGATTCGCAAAACAGACCAACGCAGCAAGAAGGATGACAGAGTAAATCGCGCCGGCATCAATAATGACGTGCAGAATGGGACGCAATTGAGAGTTGCGGTGGACACGCAGCCCTGTCGTCTTCCGGTCGACATACCAGATACGACAAGCTAATAGAACTGGTACAGTGGAAGAATTTCAGAATCGTTGCTCAATGTCCATACAAACGCAAGAACGTACGGGTCGTCAGCAGGTTAGTCATGAACGTCGATGCGTAGAATGCCGTTATCCATTGCGCGAGGCCCCCACTAAAGACTGTACCTTGCGATACCTGAGATCCAGTATACGGTGCTCCGATCCCAGTCACTTCATAATATTCGTTAATCACTAAAATTGCGCAAAATAACACCCGTACCAGCAACGGAACACCAGAGCAAGCAGGGTAGGATCATTACAACCCTAGATTGCCACACTGCGTAGCAGCGGTAGAGCTGTCGACTTAGTCAACAGAAGTTGCGAATTCGAACGAAAGGAGAGCTTGCCATGACGCCGTCCCCGATGAGCGTTTGAATAGTATAGATGTAATTCTTGTAGACAAATGTCCACTGAGACGGGTCTGAGAAAAAATTGGCAGGCCCATCTGGATAAATGTCGCGGTATAAGATCAAACCCTGCATGATCCTGATAATATCGATCACGAAGTGCTAATACCAATCAATCAATTAATCGTCTATGCCAATCCAGTGAATAAACGAAATACATACCGCCGTACTGAAGAGCAATAACGAGCAAGCAACTGCGACCATCTTGTGGTTCACCCGATGGGTAGACCGTTGATTTTGTAACAGTACCCAGATCGTCCCTCCGAACATCAATAACGAGAAGCCTGTCCCCAGCGAAGTTCAGTAGACATTCTACGTCTCTCATCCGTGGCGGGGCCTTACCATACAAGAGCGCTTCCAGTAATGTTGACAAGAGTTCTGCCTTGTCCAGAGGAATTTCATGACCAGTCATGCTTCAGGATGCACCCACAACTACCGAGTAGCAAGCGTGCGAGCCCGAGGCAAGCAGATGAAGGGCAGGGCGGGGAGGCGGAGGGCGCTCTTAGTTACTCGGTCCCTGCTTATAACTATTAACCTTAATCAAGGCGAGGCGGTGTGCAATGAATCCATGACTGTAGCGGGTGCACTACATCCCTTATATTAGTCCTTAGACGGAAAGCTCTCAACGCCGCC
Source organism: Zangia roseola (assembly GCA_038090095.1). NCBI lineage: Eukaryota > Fungi > Basidiomycota > Agaricomycetes > Boletales > Boletaceae > Zangia > Zangia roseola. The sequence goes on from JBBPMD010000165.1 coordinate 33,527, forward strand.
TTATGTCACACTTACGGCTGCGTGAAGTGCATTTGATTCCTGCTAGACTTTGGATATCTTTTGAGAACGATCTGCGCACCTCGTCTGATTTGGGACGTACTCTCAGAAAATCTCTATAGTCTGATGGACGATCTGAAGGCACCTATCAGGATTCCGAACACGTTTCGCATGCTCGTCGACCCTAAGTTACTCCCGTCCACCGCCATTCTTGGCAAGGCAACAATTTACGTCACTGTAACTCTTCATGATATGGTAGTACAGCCACTGATTACATAAGCATACCAGCCTCAGATCACGAACCGTGCCGATTCCAAACTCCGCCCATGAAAACTGTTCGGCGAGGGATAGCTTCGCGATCAACCTCGACATACTTGCAAAAACAAACATGTGTAGTGGATATGCGCATTTTATTGAACAAATGCAACGCTTACATTTCGTGAGATATTATACGGATAATCGAAATAATTATTAATAGGCACTAGACAAAACCAAGTTACTCGAGAGAGCGGAGTGATAATGAATCGAACGGATACAGTTGCCCGAAAGCTTGCGATCTAACCCCGCGTCTAGATATACCGATACCATCCCATGCAGCAAAATTAACCAAAGAAAAGGATTAGAATAAAAGTGAGATCGGAAAAAATAGAAAAAATGTTCAAATGCAGTGCGATTTACCCTCATGACATCATCCAGCAACGGGTGGACTGAGGACCTTCTGCCACCAGGTCCGCCGCTCCGTCACCCCATTCAGTAAAGGCACCCCAGTGCTGGTTGCGGTCCCCTCGACGCCATCATTGCGCTTCGATCCGACTTTACTCGCAAGCGATCGCGTCGAGCGTTTACTCCGTAGAGATCCTTGCAACGACGGGTGTGATCGAAGTGAGTGATAGTCAGTCCCTAGGCCATCCGCCTCGCTCTCGTCTGGCGAGTCGGTGTATAAAGACCCATCGTCTGCCTCACCTTCTGCGACCACACCGTTTCTCGTGCCCTCGTCTTCCTGGACGATCGTAATGTGATCCGCCCTGAACGAATGATGTTCGCCATCCCCGTCACCTCCGTCCAAATCGACGAGATATGTAAATGGTGTCACTTTGCCAGGTTGGGTGACAGGTACCGGATTGAATAACGCCTCGATCAGCTTCTCCGTGCCTCTCGGGTCGTTGATCGTCGGCAACTTGGCAATCTCGAACGGCCGTCGCTGTTTTTTAACGGTCGCATGTTTGTTGTGTTCATTTGCAATGCCGCGGCCATGATCTTGACTTGGACCTCCGTGTGAGGTTCCTGACCCCGAAATGACGGAGGAGGCGTCAGAGCCCGAGGCAACACCTACATCATCGAACGAGGAATCGGAGGAATCGTGCGTGTAGAGATCCGAGGCTAGGGGACGCGTGCAGTAAACGTCCGACGATTGAAGGAAGCCGGCGACTCCAGAGAGGATTTCGCCCTTCGGGAGAGGAGGCGCTACATAAGAAACTTCGCCTGCCGTATGTTCGAGGTGGATGGAGAGCTGGCGAGTCGATTAAGCGAGCAGAAGGACCAAAAGGACAAGTGAACCAACCTTGAGTGTCGCGTTCGTCTTGCTTTGGCGAAGAAGATAACGCCGTGTGATAACGCCGACATCCACGTATTGTGCAAGGTTTAGAGAGACGACCCCTAGACGAGGGTTACGAGGTGCATCTGGATCACCCGAGATTACACGCTGATGATTTCGTTAGTAAGTTAGATTCAAAACGAGCACACGAGGGTCACCTGCATGACAGCGAACTTGGCTAAACAGTCACCCAGCTCGCGATTGTCCCTGCCCACGCTCATTTGGACTATGAATTTCAACGTCTTTTCCCAGACAACATTATGTTCCTTGAGTTTTACAAACGGCGTGATTCCCTTTCCGGGGGAGTAATCGAGCTTTACTGCGGTCTGTGGGTGATGCGTAGCGTCGCTAATGGGAGGGGTGGACGGTATCTCGGTGTCGTGCACGGCTAAGGAACTTTGCCCTGACCCTTGTCGTGACCAATCCGCTGAAAGATAGCTCAGGGGGTTTTGGAAGCGTCCATTGATATGGGGTGATGCCGAGGATGTTGACGAGGCACTGCTCATGCTTGTGATAGACGTTGTACCGCTGACGCTGCGTATCACGGACGGCGGTGAAGAATGGTTGGCGGAAACGACCACAGCGGGGATCGGTAATACTGGCTGGGTATGCGTCGTCTGGTTCACTTGACCCGAATGTTCGTTGGACGGCGAATGCTTTGGACTGCTGTTGGCAATACTATGAGCGTCAGAGGCAGACGCCGCGTCGAAAAGGGACGCATTATCGGATTCGCTACTCTTGGCGATCGACACTGGCGCGGCTGGCCGGGTCCGCTCGTTGAGTTTGCCCTTTGCCTTTCTGGCCTTGACCTTGTCCAAGATGCCGTTGCCGGAATGGGAGGTAACGCCCTTGATCTTCCACTTGAGGCCAAACTCGCCGTGTACGAGGGGCACGTTATGAAGTTGGTGGATGGTGAGGGTGACTGTGAACGCGGCGTGTCTGGGGAGGAGATGGGCAAGATGGGCACGGAAGCCGCCATGGTGGTGTTGGTTTGGCGGTGCGTTGTTGGTTGGAGTAGGACTTGCCGGCCGGGTGGTGGTGGAAGATGGTGTTGTTGGTCTTGCCGTGACAAATTGGGGACTTGCATTCTGAGGCGAGGGCGGTCTGAGAGGCAGGTTAAGTCTTGCGGGTGGTTGTTTTGTGGGTTTGAGGGTAGACGAGCGATTTCGTGGAGGCTCTGTCATCAGAGGTTCTGTCAGAAGATCCAACAAGTGTTTGAGGTTTTTTGCCACGTATTCAATCTCAACCGAGCTGACCGACGTCGAGCTTTCGAGTCCAGCCTCCAACAACTACCAAGCACCAAGTTGACTACCCAAGGTCACAATGTGTTCGCCGTTCGTTGTGGGTACATGTACCTTTCTCAAATCTCGTCGCGTGCCTTAGGGTGAGTTGCATCGCTTTCCATTGCCAAACTGACATCTGATCCAAATTGGCGGAAGATTTTTCAGGACCACAGTCGGAAGCAAAGCAGATTTTTTTCGAGGTTTCTCGACAAACGGTCCCGATTCGGGGGTACGATACTTGTGAGACACTTGGTTACAAGTACGGTTGCCAGAAGGTCAGCCTAATTGAAACTTATCGCGCACTGAAACAGATCGTAATAGGACGCCCCTGGTTCTGACCGCAAGGCAACAAGCCGCACGTCATGACAGTCTGAGATGTCGAGAACTTTCAGGTCGGTTTAAGCCTCTCATGGCAGACTTTATACCAGTCTTATTCGATACAGAGAGAGGTTTGTCAGTTTCAGAGTCATGTCATGGGAACTCGTCGGTGCGTCGCACCTGGACCGCACTCCGGATATTCCTATTGCGAAGCAAACCATGCGTGCCATGTGCACATTCACGAACTAAGTACGAGCTGCGGAGTCGCTAACAGTGGGTGACGTGTCTATTCGTGAATATACTTATAAAAGTTCGATTTGCCACCGTTTCAACGATTAATAGCCCTCGTTGTTCACTCGCCATGTTCTTCAAATTCATTCTCTTGATCACTTCACTTGCTTTCAGTGTGGTCCTGGCCCACCATCCCTCTCAACATAGCAACCGCATGGTTTCCCATCGCGGCAAGCGTCAGCTATCGCACAATCGTCGCGAGCAAGATGATAACATTTGGGCTGGTTCTGTTGTGGAAGGGGCTGGTGTACGTAACACCTCCGATTTGCAAGGACGCCTGGACTCATTTTGATTTATTCGCAGCAATCTTTTTCTCATATCACCGGTACATTTATTGCCCCCCAAATTTCAGGCTCGACTTGGGATGCTGTAGCTTTTTGGGTTGGTGTCGACGGTAACATCTGCCAATCTGGTCTTTTTCAGGCCGGTGTTGACGCCGTCGTTGCTCCAGACGGTGTTCAATACAATGGTAAGAAAACAGCATGAATCGTGAATTACACATCCCACTACCCTTCACGACAGCCTGGTTCGAATGGTATCCTGCTCCTTCCATCTACCCTTCCGACTTCCTGGTCTCTACCGGAGACAGTATCAAAGTCACCCTCGACATTACCTCAACTACCTCGGGGAACGCGATGATTGAGAATCTCAACACGGGTCGGAACGTGTCTCAGACTCTGACCAACCCCGATGCACCGCTCTGCGGTAACACCGTGGAGTGGATTGCCGAAGATTACACTTCCGGTAGTACTGGAATGGCTGTCTCCCTTGCCAACTTTGGCACAATGACATTTACGGACGCCGTGGCCACCGGGCCAGGGAAAGAGATCTACACTCCTGCTACCGGTTCCATCTACAACATTGTTCGCGATAAGCAAGTTCTGACCTCGGTCTCGAGTGACGGATCGTCCGCAACGATTCAGCGCTTATAACCTGAATTCTGGAGATTCCGCGTGGTCGCTCCGGAATATGATGATTTTTTGGTTCGGTATTTCATTCTAGCTTTACCCTCCTCTTCCCACATACCCTCGGTATTATTCTTTATAGACATCTGTTCGTCTTTAACCAACGGTGTGCCTCTTCAGTATTTCATTCACGTGACAGCGAGGTATGTAATGTGAACAGCGACAGGTGGTTACTCCCGGCGGTTGAAACTTGTTACGAGACCGCTGGCAATCTTGCCTGGAAACCTGGCCTGGGCTTCCTCTTACTTTCGTTCTTCTGATAATTCCACTTGACAAGGTGAGAGAGACATGTGCATGAGGTTTGTCGTGATACAAACCATGAGTACCAAAGTTTCACCGTGTCTGTCGTACACCACGAACTCAGGCTATCGGTGGGTGATGTGCCGACTCTTGAATATATGTATGTGAATGATGTACAAAAGCTCCAGAGCTCTTCCGATGGAATCACAAACTTCCCGTTGTACTTCAGGCGTAGCTCTAGCGCCGCATCATCATGCTTCTCGATATAACACCCGGGTATTTTCTCGGCGGCAGCTCAGATAGTGTTTGAATTGTGAAGCATGGGGTACTGTTCGTAGTCATCTCAACGCGATCACCGATGGGATATTTCGATTTCTGCTTCCATACAGACTCCAGAAATTAAATGAGTTTAGAGATGCTTTTGATAGTTAGCTAAGCAGAATAAGACATAAAGAGCCGGCGGGTAAAGTACCGTTGTAAATGACTCCGGCTCAATCGCCGTGGTTACAACAACGATCTTTGGGCTGTTGCGGAATCGGGGAGGGGGGGTGCGTACCGTCCCTAACATTTCTGGTTCCAAAAGATCTTGTATCCGCTCGTATCCAACCGACGAATTCGCCTCAAAGAAACTAAGCAACGGGGTCAAAGAGTGGAACGGCTGGTTATCAGGGAAAAGTTAGGGCCATGCTAATATATTCCATAGTATTATAAGGGCTTTTAGAATTGGCAAATGCGAACAAAAGGATTATAGAGGATTATCACGATTCTAACTTTTTCCTGAAGTTCAAACCTCGGTCGAGACCGACAGATTGTCTATGACGATCAAACACGTATAGTGTAACCTTGTGGCATGAATATTGTTCGACCTTGCCCTCCAAGTGCTTGGGTTCCACTGCATAAATATATCGCTGACCTTCCTGCACGACACAAGTAAGTTCAGCACATTTCCCGCCTTGATACGGTCGAGACCCGTTCATTCGTTTCATTTGAGTTGTGCTCTTGACACTCCGTTGCGATACGGAACCATACATACCCTTGCACACGTTTCGAACTCTTAGTAACAGCTGTAGTATTGCGAACGGCGCTGACATGCCGACCTCCGGATAAGTATAAAGACCTGGAGGGATCGCTGCGCCCTTCGATACCATCGTCAGATTGTTGTCATCGAGATCTGTAGACACGCATTCTCTGTTCGCTATGTTCTTCAGTTTCGCCTTCATCTCGAGCGCGTTGCGCGCTGTCAGCGTGGTTCTGATTCACCATCCTTTTTGAGATGATCCTCGTGGCTTCCCGTCGTAGCAGACGTGAGCTCCGGCTCAACCGTCGCCAGGATAATGACACGGTCTTTTCAACGGAGTATCAACGTTAAAAGAAATGATATCGTCTCTGAAAAAAATGAAGATATCGTTTCTGCCGATGATGCTGAAATTATATATGTTGGTGAGCAGACTTTCCCAAGGGATTGAGATCACCGACAACTTATCCTGCTATACTTTTCATGTCAGCTTGGGTGGAGTGGTATCCCGCTGGTGCCATGTCTTCCCTGATATCAAAATTTCTGGTGGACATCGCATTCGAGTCACCCTCAAACTTACCAGCAGCACCTCGGGGATCGTAACGACTGAGAACCTGAGCAATGGTCAGAGTGTAATTCAGACGGCGACCAACCCTTGCGCACCTGCCGACCTGCAGGGGGGAGTGGATTGTTGAAGATTTCATGGACTTCCCTGGATAGTAGGACACCTGCTTCGCCGACTTCAGTAAAATGATATTTACGGATGCTGTGGCCACCATTAGGAACCAAGACTCCCGCTGACGCCAGTATCTGCAACATTGGCAAGATCGCGCCTCGCTCGCTCGATCGTCGGTCACAATCACTTACCTGTGGTCTCAATAGTGTGCGGATTACATTGGTTTTCAGAAAACGTTCCATTCAAGCTTTACATCCACGTACATACCCTTGCATTACACGGTTCAACCTTTGACACTAGAAATAATATTGCCGTACATACTTACCAGTTTACAAGTTACAGCTCGTATTTTTTGGCAGTAAGGTAATGGCTTAAAGGTGAACATAGATTCCTTGTACGCGGGAATGAAGATGTAGAATAACACTGGAGATTGAGCACAATGTCTTTTATGGACGTGGTTACTAACTTCCGGCGTTGGCCGAGTTTGTGATCCACTGGCACATTGAACGATGTCTCTCGCCGACTCGCGCGCTCGACTATCTGACATCTACAAGTCCATTCAATCCTTCGGTATCCTATCTCAACTACCCATCATCGACTCATCGAACGAGAAGGATAATAGGGAGAACAGGGAAGCCCTGCCTGGTCTCAGATATCTTCGCGAAGAGGTCAAACGGGATTGCGACCTGTTAGACAAAGTAACGTCACTCCGTTTCTCGGTGTCGCATTCGCCAGTGGCATACATATCGCCCTAGTAGTGTCTCCAGGAGCACGGAAACCAACACAGTGCCTCCATATCTTCCAATGCACCGTACCTCATTGCCGTATGGGACGAACTGGTCCATGCACATCAACCGGTCGCGATATACCGCATGTTTTCACTTCAGTGTGTAGACGGTGAGGGGAAGAATAAGGCTGAGAGAAGACAATCGATGCCCCGAGTGAAGAAAGCCTCCAAGAATCCGAACCTAGAAGTCAAGGTAGACGTCGTCGCTGACAACGGGGCGAGGTGGGTGAGAGTGAACACGTGAGTCAGATTTTGCAATGCTACTAGTACGGGATTCATCATCCCTTCTGATCAACAATCCGAACTGTGCATTAGGATGAAGAATTCCCGCCTTATGATGGAATTCCGTGAGATCGATTCCTATCTAACCAGCAGCGATGAAGATGAGGACGAATTGAGACCTCGGCCTGGGCTTGCTCAGATCGAATTTGACAATTCATTACTGCGGATGGGGAGACAAATTTTGGCTGTTGCAAAAGCGAATCCCATTTGGGTCCCAGGTCTCTTGCCCATGGACTGTGGCCCTTCCGTTGCGACGATTACCCCAAATGTCACACTTCGACTGACGCGGCTCGATCCGGTCAGTAACAATTCTGCGGACCCCCGAATTGAAAAGACCATCCAATGCCTACGTGACATGGGCATTGATGTCCAGCTTGGCGAGCGATTGCAGACCCATATGGCGCCAATCCCAAAACCACTTGCACAACCCAAGCTACTCGAGCCGACGACAAACATCAACTTGGACCTGTCCGCACTCATTGCACTCATATCCGATATCACACATTCACCCTTGCCTCGTACGGAGCAAGAAGCGCACGCTCGGTTTGAGCCTTCTCAGAGTTATCTTGAATGGAGGAAGGATCAGGCCAAGTCGCCCGCGCGCCAAAACCAAATGTCTAACCCCGCAGAGGATGACGAAGACGAGGTGGCTACATGGGAGAATTCAGGACAACATTCACGCGCACTCGCTGCACAAGCTATACAAGAGATGGAGAAGAGCATTCTCGAGGAAATACACGAACGTATATTAGCCATCTCAAGTGACCATTTGACACCCCAAATCGGCGCAACATTCTGGACGACACGCGAGGCACGTCATCGGTGCCTCCAAATCGTTTCCAAGATCGGTGGAGAAAGAGAGAGGCAGCGGGCGGATGCGTTGTTGGGGTCGAATATCTGCTCGCGAACTCCACCTATTCCTGCACCAGGGCATATATCCTCATTCTCGAATGGAAACACGCCGGATGGGGCGCCGTCGTCGACAACGGGGGTGTTAGAAGTAGATGCATACTGGACAAGCTCCAGATACTCGACTGGGTTCCTACCTCTACCCGTCCGTGTCTATCCGCCGACTCTATCAGAAACGAGGGAAGATGAGGACCAGCAGGCGAGATCCACATTTTTTAGTGCACTCGTGCGGACGTGCACCGGGATTCTGTCACACGGGACCGCATCGTCATCTCAAGTGTCTGCACCCTTTGACTCGATGTCAAGTGCCGAGGACGTACTAGAGGAAATCCCGCCAGCCACGCTGACGTCGCTTCCAAAGCTTACTGTACACACCGTAGTATCAATGCTCTCTGGCGCTTCAAGGGGGCACACTACACTCACGACAAACAGGAGCAGTGTGAAAGCAGTGCTAACGGAGATGCGACGGGTCTGTGGGAGAGGCGGATACGAGGCGGCACCTGGAACAGTGGATGTTGAGAAGGCAGCGTTGTGGATCCTTGCCCCGCGTAGTCTGTCTGAAGGCATGCGTTCCGAGTAGATTCGCCGCGAGTCTAGAACTGGCCGGCTCGAATGTATCCGTATTAGAACCAGTGTGTGGAGGTCAGTGTACAATGCTGAAGTTTTGACAAGGTATTGAAAGAGAGCCAGATGATTCCAGCGGCGTCCACGGGGCGTACTAATGTCGCTGCTCTAGAAACTATCTCTAAATTATCCTGTGACCTGACGAGAGATATGCGCGAACAAGCTCAGACCAAACAGTATAAAGGGCCTCGAATGGCCACAGAAAGAAAGACATTAAATATTCATCGAAGGCACTATGAAGGTCCACACGAAAGAGATGTAGAAAAATCAACCGGCAAGTGGGCCGGTGTATCCGCTGATTACAAGTATTCGCCGCAGCGTCGTCCATTTCGAAAATGAAACGAGAAAGCGCCTGGGAACTCACACGTAGAAAATGGCGAGAGAAGATCCATCAACCGAAACGTTCGTCAAAACCTGATTGTTCTGCTGAATGTTGACAACCGTGGCTCCAGAGGGCGAATAAGTCGTTCCGTTCCCGGTCGCCTCGGCATCCGTAAAGGTCACCGTGCTGAAGTTGGCAAACGACACTAGACCCCCACTCATTTGGAAATCCTCGACGATCCATTCCGCGTTTGACTTGCAAAGTGCAAATGTAGAGTTGAGACTCTTGGACACTGTCTGCCCGTTGGTCAGATTCTCAATTGTAGCATTGCCAGACGTCGTGGAAGATGCTGTAACGGTGAGCTTGACGACGTCTCCCGCGGTGATGTTGATCCCGGAGAAATCATAGGCAGAGTCTGGGAACCACTCGTACCAAGCTGTGCCAGAAAAAAAAAAAGTGAGACAAACAGCAGGATGCATAACAATATTCCTTTACCATCGTACGAGGTTTCGCCGTTCCTGATGGTGAAGTCCACCCCTGTCTGTAGAATAGCATTCTTGCACGTGTCTCCATCGATGCCAACCCAGGCAGAGGC
>JBBPMD010000166.1:0-43404 GCA_038090095.1 Zangia roseola
CTCTCGTTAGTCTTCGACCGTCATCCTGTACCGGTGTTTTAAGAGGCGGTGGCAGAAGTAGGTTGTCGTCCATGGATCCTTTCTCGTCCTTATTGTATAGCCAGCCAGCTGGTTTCCCAAAACGTTCGCGCCTCGGCTGACTCGTTCCTTCTGTGTATGTTCTTTTTTGTTGTCTTTTTTCCCTATGTTCCCCTCGTGTCACATTAGTTAGATCCAATTCATATACTACCATTGACTTTATAATGTCTAGTCCCTTGGGGAATGTTGAGGTTGATCGATGATCTAATAGGTTTGGTTGATGCGGCGATTGGATGGAAGCGTGGCACGATGCGAACCACCCCAGATTGATTGCACGTTGGAGCGGAACGTTCTAGTGGGTTAATGAACGAACCCAACTGATTTAGAGACACTTGGTGATGACGTTGCGGTGACCGCGCCCCGTACACGATGCCCGTATTCTGGTATCTACACGACCCATAACGGCGCCATCATCTCTTCGGGTCGCATATTCTTACACGACGCCGGCCAGGGACACGCAGGACGTCGTCCGTTGGCTCGGGACCTGAAAAAAACCCGCAAATGAGCCCACGCTTGGCACCTCATTAGGAGGCTGATTTCATAGTTTCTGATGAAACTTTGCCATTTCGGATCCACTGGGCCGGCTGTTTGATGTAAAGAGAACGGCTGTCGGTGATGTAGCGCTCATCTCGATCGATGAAATGGATCAAGATCATGTTTGTCCAGTGGCGGAAAGGACTCGAATGTGATCAGGCGCTGTGGAATAACCTGGGTTCAGTGACCGCGCCGTACGCGATCTGATGAACGTGAATGAACCAATGGACCAACGTGAGAAAGAGAGTGAGTCCCTCTGGGAAACCTCTCTGGCTGAACTTTCAGCCACGCACCATGATTGGGATGTTGAGGGGCACCCGGAAACCCAAACATGTTAGATGTATACAGTAGGCCCGATGATCTACAGGCTGATACTGTGTGTAACGTGACCGCTTTCATGAACGAAGAGCTGTGATTGGATGAAGTCGACCCAAACAGGAAGACAATTTCACCAAAGGCTACGTCGAAAGTCTGGCCAAAGACTTATCGGACGTATCACGGATTCATCGCGATAATTGCTCACAATGCACCAACGTTGGGCTGGAACAAAAGTTCCGTGGATATTCCGCTTATGCTAATTGGGAATACCCAGTTTTTGAAACGCTAATAACAAAATAAACCTACGGCCACGCGCCGCATGAATGGAATAGATTAAAGCGACACGCGGGGTCGGCAAGATACACGATGGATTGACTGCTGATATGCTTAGTGAAAGAGACACCTAGGGTATCTATTGACGATGATCATAGAAAACACAGAAGGAAGATGGAGAGAAACAAACAAATACATGCGTATAAAGTCATGCCGGGGCAGCATGTGACTAGTGACTCATGATACGTACCAGCGTCACGATCATGCGCTCTCCGGATCACTCAAAAGCTTTTCGGTCTCCTCGCGTAATTCGTACACTTCTGCTTGGCGCGTAATCCTGCCAACAGCATGGTCGCCGTCGAACAGCGAAGCAGTCTCCTCGAGTGTCCGGTTCTTGGTCTCCACGAGAAAAAACCACAAGAAGACAAACTCAAAGGCGAGCCAGAAGACGTATACCAGCTAAATAGTCTTTGTTAATCCCCGTCGGAGATGAGGAAGATATTCGACGTACATAGTATTTCCATCCAAGGGCTTCCACTGCGATCGGGTTGATGTATTGATTGACGATAAGGGCGGCCGAAATGACAATACTGAGGACGTTGAACCCTGTGGCACGGAGACTGTACGGCAGAATTTCGAGCGTGTACGAGACGACGAGGGGCGTGAACGCAATGTCATATGCAGCGCAGAAGAGGAAGACGAATACGATGAAGGCGTGTCCAGCGGAGGTGGACCCATGTTGAGAATACTCGGCGTAGCAGATTGTTTGTCCCGCATAAAAAAGGGTCATCAGACCAGCGGAAGCAAGGAAGAGGAATCGACGACCGAGCCGGTCGACCATGAATGCTGCGTATATCGCCCAAGCCAAGTTCCAAATTTGGAGTATGCCGTTGATGAATAGTTGCGTGCTCGAATCAGTGATACCGACCTGGTCAAACACCATGTTCAGGTAGAATGAGACAAGACCCATTCCGGACCATTGCGAGAAAAAGGCAATGGCAACAATAATGCGCATCCGCTTGCGGTTGCCAGGAGTGGTGAAGAGAGACTTCCATCCGACGTTGGATGCGACCGTATGGTCAAATTTGAGGGCAGCCTTGATCTCCTGGAACTCGTACTGCACAAGGGGGTCAGATCTGAAAGTAAATACGTAAGTAAAATGTGGGCATGCTTTGAAATTCACTTACTCGTTGCCATCAGCATGGTAGTAGGCAAGAGTTCGTAACGCTTCCTCATCGCGTCCCTTGCTCATCAGCCAACGAGGCGACTCTGGTCCGCACAGAACAAGAGCGACCTGTAAGACCGAAGGAACACCCTGTAGCAGTAACGGCAAGCGCCATGCCCACGAACTGTCTATATTTATTGTGCTGTATGTCGTCCACGCGGCGCTAAAAAGATCGCCCTTGATCAATGATAATCAAGAGCCGCATCCTATAAAAACGCACATGACAGAACCAGAATACCAAAGAGAATTATACAGTGATGTTAATGGTGCGCGGTATGTGGGGTACGATATTTCAGTAACCAGCATTGGAGCAGCATTGGCTAGAAGTATTATCGAGTCAACCTGCACGAACACACGCTGACGGAACCTTACCTGCAAAAGTGAGGCCAAAGCCGACCAAAAACCGAGCGACAACGAACACGGTCATGGATTCGGAAGCAGATTGAAGAGCGACAGCAATACACATGATAAATGCGCCCAACCACACCGCACGGCGGCGACCAAAGCCATCGGACATGTATGGAGCAAAAGGATAACCTGCCAGCCCACCAATGTTCTAGCACCCATGGTCAGCAGATGTAGAGCCAAAAATAGCCATATTTTTGGCTCACTTGGACGGCGTTAAGTAGACCGAGCGTCCCACCAGATGGGTTGTTGAAAGCAGATTCCCACTGAGGGAGACTCTGCAAACCATTCATCAGACTACCATCGTAGCCATTGGTGGACGAAGTAATCAGGCTGCAGGAGTCACCAGACAATCAAATTCAAAGATGAGTATCCCATGCGAGGGTTTTTGCAGACGCACATAAGGACAATCCACGCATGGAGAATGATCAGCCTGTTGACGTGTCAGTAAGAGCCTGAGAAACTCACACAAGGAACTGACCGTCTGTTGTTATACCACTTTCTATTCGGGTCAATCAAGTGTCCCAACGAAGTATCCTGAATCCCAACAGGGACCGCACCACCACCACCACCACCCATCTTGCGTTCTGGGCGATAAGTATAAAGAAAAAATGATGGGGCCCCAGAAAAACCTGTGTTTGCCTAGTGACGTTATTTCCTTCAATTTTCTGACCCTCGTGAGTCCCAAAGCGGAGGAAGGGGGGAGACGGGTTCCTTCTGCCAGAAAGACTTCAAAGATGACCAAATTCTCAGATCGTGCAAGTAGCACACAATCCAGTACTGCTCGATGGACCGTCTCGAGCCGGCGCTCGTTTGGATTCCGCGACGCGTCGTAAAACGTAACCGACCCCTTAGTAGCCGAGCCTGTCGGCACGGACCGTCGGACAATGTGTGTTTTTCATCTGGTGTTTGTGCACAACTATAAAAGATACTGTCCAGGTGGCAAGTGCTTCAAAATCGTGACTGAGACTGAGATCTAGCAGGCAAGCCTGAGCCCCAATTGTAGGACACATTCCCAGTCAAACTAAACAGAAAACACCAGTTTAGTCCACTGGCAGGTATCCATGGACCGTTTATAGAACGTTGCACTCCCGGGGAATTATACCGGACTCCGACTCCAACTCGGGTCCACATTGGAAGTGGCGATAGGGTACTACGTGACCATGTAGTGAGCACGACGAGTGCTTCTCACTGACTCCAGCCTGAGAAGACCTCAAATCCTGGGCAGTGGCATCGAGTCACCGATACGAGACTTCCACATTGTGCAACCTGAAGGGGCCCTTGATAAAACACGTCAGGAGACTCTGACAGGTACAAGTGGAATGCCAGTGGCGTCGGATGCGAGACATTTATATTGTACAAGGTGATCCCAAGAAACGGGTCGATCGGACATGTCAACAAGCAACTCGGGAGAATTTTCTACTTGACGTGTGCCCGTACATCAGCCATATCACGAGGTACTGGTGGCCACGGGTGAGTACTTGAGTAGAGACTAGTGACTGATTGTGGAGGTTTGCTTGGCATAAACGAGGACACTCGCGTGGCTATCGCGCCATGCGTTGGTCATTCTTCCCTCACGGCCGATTCGTGTGGCGCTTTATACTTTTTCTTCACCTGGATGACCAGTTCAGCCGAGGTGACAGATCCGATATTCCGGGCTTTGGGAAATTTATCTTGTCCGAAATAACAAGAGACGGGCGGCATTCGGGTATTGGACGGCCAGAGAATATTGTCACGGTTTCATTGGCTATGTGTACACAATGCATGCTGAAAGATACTTAGGATATCTGTTGACTAATCATGGACGATGATCATAATGTAGTAGTAACCCGAAGGATAGAAAGAAAGAAAACCCAACTCATACAAACATACAGCTCACACCAAGCGGAAAGATAGGGCCCAACATAAATCATGTGCCGTTGTCATGCACTTTCTGGACCGCTCAACCGCTTCTCGGAATCGTCGCGCACTTCGTGCGCCTCAACTTGGTGCGTGATTTGGTCAAGGGCGTCCTCGCCATCGAACAGCGCCGCAGTTTCTTCGAGTGTCCGGTTCTTAGTCTCCACAATGAAGAACCACAAGAAGACAAATTCGAAGGCAAGCCAGCAGACGTACACAAGCTGAAGAAGTGTCAGGACACGTTAGTATTCAGGTAGTGAAGCCATTCAAGCCGCCGACTTACGTAGTATTTCCATCCGAGGGCCGCCAGTGCGATTGGGTTAACGTACTGATTAAAGATGAGGGTGAGCGAAATAACAAAGTTGAAGAGGTTGAATCCTTTGGCGCGTAGATTGTATGGCAGGATCTCGACGGTATAGGATACGATGAGTGGTGTGAATGCAAGGTCGTATGCGGCGTAGAAAAGGAAGATGAATGCGATAACAGCATGGCCAGCGGCAGTAGTCCCATGTTGAGCATACTCGGAAAAACAGATCGCTTGTCCCATATAGAAAAGCGTCATCAGGCCGGCGGAAACCAAGAAGAGGAAACGACGGCCGAGCCGGTCGACCATGAATGACGCATATAGTGCCCAGCCCAGGTTCCACACTTGAAGAATACCGTTGATGAGGAGTTGTGTGCTCGAACCAGTGATGCCAATCTGATCAAAGACCTTGGTCAGGTAATACGACACAAGACCATTTCCGGACCACTGAGAGAAAAATGCAATGGCGAAGATGATACGCATCCGCTTGCGGTTTCCAGGGGTGGTGAAGAGAGACTTCCACCCGACGTTGGAAACGACTGTACGGTCATATTCTAGAGCAGTCTTGATCTCCTGGAATTCGTACTGCACGAGAGGGTCCGATCTGGTGACAAAGTTGTAAGCATAGTGTGAGGGTGTGTTGGGATTCGCTTACTCGTTACCGTCAGCATGGTAATAAGCAAGTGTTTGCAATGCTTCATCATCACGTCCTTTGCTCATCAGCCAGCGAGGCGACTCTGGTGCGAACAGAATAAGGGCGAATTGCAGGACAGACGGAATACCCTGTAGCAGTGACGGCAAGCGCCACGCCCATGAACTGTTTACCCTGAAGGTACCGTATGTCGTCCAGGCGGCACTAGAAAATGGGGTGAGCCAAGGATAACGAAAGCGGCACCATGTAAAAGACCTACATGATAGAACCAGAATACCAGAGGGAGTTGTACGCTGAGGTTAATGGAGCGCGATAGGTGGGGTATGATATTTCGGTAACCAGCATGGGGGCGGCGTTAGCTGTCAATATGGTCAGTTTACGGGATCATATAAATGTATTTATGGAGAAACTCACCTGCAAAAGTGAGACCAAAGCCGATCAAAAACCGGGCGCCAATGAACATGTTAACGGACTGGGAGGCAGTCTGAATAGCGACAGCAATGCACATGATGGTTGCACCTAACCACACCGCTCGACGACGACCAATGCCATCGGACACATAGGGTGCGAACGGATAACCTGCTAACCCACCAATGTTCTATGTACATACGGTCAGCAGGGGTGAAAACAACATGGTCATCTTTGCTCACCTGAATGGCGTTGAGCAAGCCAAGCATTCCATTCGATGGGTTATTGAAGGCAGATTCCCACTGCGGGAGACTCTGTAAACCGTTCATCATACTACCGTCGTAACCATTGGTCGACGAGGTAATAAGCCTGTGAAGGGTGACAAGGTTAGAGAACCCATAATTCACGGGATGATTTTTCTGGACGTACAGAAGGACGATCCATGCATGAAGGATGATAAGTCTGTTGGTGCGTTGAGTACAGGAACGTATGACTGTTGCTAGGGGGACCCACCGCCTGTTATTGTACCACGTTCTATTTGGGTCAATCAGATGTGCCAACGAACCACCCTGTGTCACAACAGGGGCAGGACCACCGGGCATATTGTATTGTGAGCTGGAAGTGTACGGGGGAGTGTCAGAAGAAGGCTGGTGAGGACAAGAAATGAACTTCGTGGACTCATCTGCACACCTTATAAGCCGTGGTCCCGGGAAAACTATTCAACTCCCCCGGTTTGGGGTAGAGGTTTTTCCCGGGATCCATTTTACTCCGTGTCTGAATCAGTTCCAATTGTCGAGACGCGTGGTATTCTTGGTCATTTAGAGCCGCCCGTACCTGGACACTAGAAGCGGTGGAGGAATAGCCCGCGAGCGGTGCGCTTCTGGAAAACCCACGGTATGATTCCGGTCAGCCCACTCCCAGGATGGCGGTAGACCCCGGTGCGGCTCATTCCCACTTACCCCGCATCCAAACATCTGATAACAATGAACCTAGAAGACCGACGCAATTTTTAGTACGACATTCCCCTTTTGCTGTAAGAACTGTTGTCGTCAATCAGGATTCGCCGAATCGCAGATATCCGTGTTGGCAGCTTTGACCGACAAATCTCCATGATGATCCGAAGCCTGGGCATACTCGAAGCTCCGGGTCATAAAGCTTGATTACATATGGACTTCGACTTACTTGGGGTTCGCACACTCGCAGAGTTTGATTGTAGTTCAACAGACGGCCTCGGGCGAGGAATGCCGAGATACCGGCAGCCCCCATACGCTAGTAGCCTGAGGTTGAACGTTGAACTTGAGATTATCAATGTTCCTTGTATGTCAAAGTAACTTGTTCGACTCATGACTCCATGACAGGTTCGGGCTCTATCGCACCAATGAGGCCATGGAGTTGACTTTTCCCAGACAGTTAGCTAGGCGGGGTCCTGAATTTACGACTTCGGAGTTCGCACAGTCGACTGGAGATGCAAGACCGGCCGGGGAATGTGAAAATATGCAAGGGGTCATCGGCCTTGTTCATGATAAACAGGTTTTCTGAGTCAACACAGATCCCTCCCCAGTGCGAAAGACGTATTCAAATACAAGTACGTATCATAACTTACTCAACCACCATTCGAGTGTCGCGGCCCCTTTCGACCCAGATCCCTTGAACTCGAACCGTTTCCGAGCCGTGTAGACCACTGCTCTCCCACAGGGTTTGGATCTTCTTCAAGTTAGTCAACCGTTGACACAAAATTGACGCCAAGTTGGCCTTGTGAAGGACAAGTCAGAAAAAATGGCATATATCGCCGGCTTGCCGGCTGGGCCCATTCGATGGTGTTCAGTTACTATCTGTAAGTTACACCTCTTAGTTTCGGTCCGAGCCCATTGATAGCGCCCGATGGGTTAAGTAATCTGGGCAAGTTCTGGATCACTGACTGGCTAGATAACCTTCGAGTCGGATCCCGGGCCCGGCTTCCCTTCAGTATATTTTGCATCTACCCTTTCTGACCTGGGAACCAGTCTTGCTCCCTTGGACCCATGATAACACAACGACTGGAGTGGGTGTGACCATATTCTCCGGCGTTGATGGAAATAGCAAGTGTTCACCCTTACATATACTCGGACCTCCGATTCGGAGCCCTCACACCGTTCCTACCGTGCTCAAAAATAACTCCGTGTTCCTTATCATGTGCATAGGTTACTTATCCAGATCCCATGATGTAACCATGATCCATACGGAAAGTAAGTATACCAGTAGACACCGATTCCGAGTCACCGTGATCTCCCGTACAGGCACGTTGGAACGGAGTAGCTTCCCGTGTATGACGTCGTTAGGGATAAACAAATGTGTGTTGTATTACTGAGATCAGCCCTCAAAGTAAGAGCATCAAGTATTTTGCGTATCAAAGCGCGAATAAAAAAAAAGAACACGAAAGCATAATCCATCAGCAACGTCCAACAAGCTAGGTGGACAATCGCTTATAGATCCGATATCCTAACGTCGAACAGATTCTATAACCGTTTCAGCAGCTCGCTTGCGGAGGTGTCCTTGCCGTGCCCACTTCTTGAAGGAGCATCGTAATAGACTTCTCCGTTTTCCGCGCCCGCACTGGTCTCTACAATGGACGAGGTTGCCGGTGCGGGAACAGACAACGTTTCCACCCTCTTCCGCCTTCCGAACGGAACGACCCAGTTACTTGCAAACGTCGCGAGTGTACTCGACGCCGTCAGCGCCGGAGATTGTGGTTGCGCCGGTGCATGCGTCTGCACATGAGGCAATGCCCCTGGGAGCGTAGCATCAGCTCCCATGCCAGCGCCGAGGCTGTACCCAGAACCCAACAAAGACGTCCGTGCAACGTGATGCGACGCTGTTCGCCGTCGGTTCAGTAATTGTTGAGATATTCCATCAGAAAGCGAATCTGATGGCGATGGTGGGCCGGCAAGCAATGCGGGGTCAGACGAAGACGGAGCTGCGAAGAACATGGGATCCGTCAGCGCTATTGTAGCCGCAGCTTTTACTGCCGACGGCGAACTCGTTACCGTCGCCAGCGTAGGCGGCCGCGCCGAGGATATTTTGGAGGTCGTAGAAAGCCGGGACGCACGTGAGACGGGGCGTAAGGGAGAAGATGTACGTGGCTGTGATGTTGTGGGGGCCGCAGGTGGTGGCGCCAAAGGTGGTGATGAAGTCTTTGGCGATATGGACGCAGGCGGTGGTGGAGGCTGTGGCCGCGATGAAGGAGAGGGCTCGGGCTCTGAATTAAGCGGAGGTGTAGACGGCTGAGCCTTGGACGGTGGAACAACTACTGATGTCGATTCTTCAGGTGGTTCGGGAGATGCTTGGGCGAGCAATCGTGAAAGCGACGAAGGCCCAGCGGAAGGCGTCGAGTTTGCTCGTGGACGCGCGGGGAACAGACGCGAGGTAGGCGATTGGGTGATACTGATAGAGTGCTCGACTTCGGCTTGAGGTAACCCAGGAGGAATCAAAGGTCGTTCTGGCACAACCACTGACGACTTGCGATCATTCTCCGGATCTGATACGGCTGAGACCTTCCTCAGATTGGGGCCTCGCTTATTGATTTGGTTGGATTGCGTCCAGTCTTCCACTTCTAGCATGTAATACTTGATGCCATCGCCCAGGCCGTATGGATTGCTAGTTGGATCCTACATGACAACTAGATGAGATACGAGAAAAAGAGCGCATACAAATCTTTACCCTTTGGTCGACCACTCGCTCGGTAATGGACGTAATTCGAGCAACGATCCATTCTCGTGACTTGAGCTGTTCTGCCAAGTGTCCCGTTGCCAAAAGGAAATAATGGGGAAAAGATACTGCAGACACGTAAGAAGTCAGATCGCCACCAATAGCAAGGCTTGAAGACACTTACCGTTGAACGCTGCCCAAGGCTTCGACACCGAGTTTCGAGTCGGAAGAAAGAGGGCAAGATCACCCTTGGCGAAATTCCGGAATGATATCTTGCCCTTGGCGCGCTCCCTGTATTCTTTGCACTGCTTCTGCCATTTCCGAATAACCGTCCCGGTTTTGGCGATAGCGTCCAAAAAGTGATCATGATCAAATGCTCGCAAGAGGTCTAGCGCGCCGACCGGATCGGACGGATCGATCGGTGATGGTTCTTCCGCAACAATATCATGACGCAATGGTAGCGGCGGGGAAAATGCAGATTCCACCAGTTGGGGATGATTGTGCTGGTTTTGACCTTGTTTCACGTTCGGATGAGTCGTACAAGCGCGAACCATCGACATTGCCTTGGAATGTGCATTACGAAATGCGATCGCCACATCCAACATCTGGGCCAACAATCGCCCACTATTCTCCAGACTCTGCTCAATGTCGGATTGCGTAACCCGCCCAGATGCGACTTCGTCTAGCAATAACCGTTCAACATGCCTCGCTTCGCGTAGCTCGTGCTCGATGCGTTGCAGCTCCTCCCGCAAACCCATCGCATCGGCGTTGGTCAGATCCACGTTGGCTTGGGCCTCCTTTATCTGTCGGTTCGCGTCCTCGAGCTGCGCTCTCAATTCCGAAAACTGATGCTCCAACACAGCCCGATCTCCATCCGCCTCGGCAATGTGATCTCGCAGCATTCGATCGTGTTCCGTGGCCTGCGCTCTCAGCAGTCGATCCTTCTCCATATTTGATTCTTTCAACATCCGATGCACTTCGTCATTCTCCGCCCTCGCCGTCCGTATTTGACTTTCCAGGTCTTCCCCACGCGAACGCGCCTCTTCGAGATTCCGCAGCTTCAGCATTTGCTCCTCCAATAATTGGTTCACTTTGGCCGCGTTCTTAGCTTCCAGGACCTTGACTTCCTCTGCTTGTGCCCGGGCTTGCGCGAGCTCTTGTCTAAGCGTATCTGCCACCCTCGCTTGTGCCGTTGCGTCTCCCAGTGCACTGGCTCGCTCTCGACGCTGCCCTTCCACGTCCTGTGCCAGCTCCGCATTTCGCCGCTCCAAAATCCGCCGCACAGACACTTCGCTCTCAATCTGTGCCTTGGCCTGGTGGAGCTCGCGCTCCAGTGCATCTGCTCTTTCGCGTTCCGACTGGGCAATAAGCTCAGCATTTTGAGCATCCTTCGTTAGTCTGTGCATCTCTGCTTGAAATTTCACTCGCTCCTGCTGCATGTTCTCTTCCAGATGAGATCTTGTTTCTTCGGCAGTACGCAGCTGCTCTGATAGCTCTTGGAAGGCCATCTCATCTGCTTCTGTAACTGCGGGGCTGTGGGCAGCCATCGAGACAAATTAGATGAAAACGTACGCTTCCTCCGAGAGGCAGATAATCGAGAGGCAGAAAGCACTAAGAAGACCGCGCGTGAGACAATTAATAACGAAATGACGAGTAACATACGTGAACGTTCGGCTATTCGGTCGAAGCCTGCTTCGAGGTTGTCCATTTTTTGCACTAACTTTTCAAGCGTAGAGCGTGCCTCCTGCACAGAATTGAGAACCGCGGGATCTGAAACCGTTTGGGCATACTCCCCCAAGTCGTGTACCACCTGCAGAAAGGCTGTCGAAGGCGGTCAAATTCCTCTTGCAACCGGACCACACTTGATCCTACTCACCGTCCACGTCTTCTCGCTCAAGCGAATATGCCCAATCCTTGCCTCCCGAAGGTGAAAAATCAATGGTGGGTACGGGATCATCCATCCCCCGAGTATCAAATGGTAATTGTCCATGTACTTCTCCACGGTATACTTGACGTCGTTTTCTCTCATTCGCCCTAAAACCAATTAACGCTCCGAATGATAACACATGAAATGCTCGCACTCACGAGAGCTTCGCCATAACCTCCAGAATAGATTGTGCTCGTCGATAAAAGAATCGTGCTTCTCTGGAGTGAGCGTTATGATGATAGATGAACTGCCAAATGCTCACCAAACTCTTTTCGACGTACTATCTCAATCACGGTAGCACCATAACAATAAAGCATGTTGTGTAGACGTTGTATATGCGAGAAATTAGTCTTGGCCCGGAACTTGCCCTGTAATTCGGAGAGTGTTGTAGGTAACTGCACCAGATCTACGTTCAGAGCACTGATACGACGCAATGCACCGATGCATTGCTCGGTATAGTCGTTCTGAGGAGGATCATTGGCGCTTGAAGAGTCTCCTCAATGTTGGAACGGTACCTTTGCATACGTCATCACTTCCACTTCATGCCTGAGAACGCCATCAAGCTGCCTGAGTTCTGCAAAGGTCGGTGAGGGGATAGTTGATGGTCGATTTGTAACATTACCTTGCATGAGTGCGTCGTGGTTGGTCGCAGGAATCTCCAGCGCGGCGGCAATTTCAGACGCCTTGTCCAGTGCATCGTGAAACCTCCTCCCTGAAGCTTCTGCGGCCTCAATGATCCTGGCGTGAAGTCAGGAACATTCCAAACATCGATCTAGATTCAATCTCACTTTGTATTGGTCACCGTCGATCGAACCACCTCTGCACCAGCCGTCAGCCTCCCCACTGCCATTTCAGAATCGGAGAACTGGGTTCGTAAATCGTCTAGGTGCGGGATGAGACATTACCTACATTCCGTCGCCCACTAAGGTGCCACTCACTATGTATACGCGAACACCCGTCTGCCACAAGCTTCATCCGGTCCCTTGCCACGTAGGTTCCCAACATCCTCGGTTTCTCACCCCCTTCTATCGCCTTCCGCATTGTGGGAGACATAAACTCGACGTGCACTTCCACCCGGTTGATGATATCCAAGTCGGCGTCGACAAAGCTGATCAAAGATGCCTGGCGCGCGAGGTCCCTCGAGGCGGTAATGGTGATTCCGTCGAACACGTCCGTGATGTCGAGCGTGTTGAGGTCGAGACTGCTACATGCGATGCGGACGGCTTCGTGTTGGCGATGGAGGGTGGCAAGTGTGTGAGTAATGTAGTCAAGGTAGACGTGGGCACTGCGGAGATATTGTGCTGCGAGATGGGAGGGTTTGTAAGGCGGCGTCGCGGAGAGGACTTCTGTTTGTAGTCAATCAATGTAAAAGGAGCGGAATACGAGCACCAGAGTGTACCCTCTATAGGGAGTTGCAGCGGCGGCTCCACACGGAGCTCCTTGAGCACCTCCGGAAAGTCGATATCAAGATAGTGTTTGTTGAAAACATAGATTGTCTGTGCAGAGTTTATGGATATACGAGTGGACACGGAAGGCTTTTTAATGATATGCACCTGGTCTTGAGCACCCACGAGCTCGCGCACGTTATCGGTTCGCAAGCGCGTGCCGTCCGAGAGGTAGGCCAATATAGCGTCTTGGTCCACGCCAACTTCTTGATGGAGAAAGTACTCAAGACTACCTTGCCTGTGATTGACGAGTCAACCCGGCTGTGGACAATCAAAAGATAGTCCCACCTCTCGATGTCCCGCAAGGTTGCGCTGACCTGTCAACGAGGAGCCGTCACCGAGGAATATTTTCCACTGACGAGCTAGACTTACTTGAAAAGACTCGCCGTCTTCTGCACGACATATCTGGATCATAATAGGTTGTGTCGAGTCAAAAACATGTGGACTCAACGAAGGAGTGTCACAGTCCGACAACGTAATAGTCCAAAAGTGGAACTACAGCCCCTAATCCTATTGGAAAATTGGTTCAATCCCGAATAACTAATTACACAAACGGAGTACTACTACTAATGTACCAGACAGTCGCCTTGGGTCCCCTGAGTCATCTCGAAAAAGATTTCAGTAGTAGGCGGCGTTGAAAACTGTTTGGTTTGTTGAACGCTGTAAAAGTGCTGGTAGCCCTTCCATAACCGCATGAAATTTATATTGCTTGGGAGTATCAATGTAATGTTTTGCTGCTGAAGTTGGGCCCGTAGTGACTTTATCCGTTCCGCTACCAAGCGATTTCAAGCGGTTCAACCACTGCTTTCCCAGAACAGTCCCAAGCGCACCAAGCTCAATAGCAAGCCTACATAGCCGAGAGCCCGCTGCAGACCACGTTATATGATGCAGGACCATTCCATTCAGGGAGTGCTAATGGTTAGTCGGCGAACGTCGAGTTGTCGATGGTGATCATCAGGAGGTGAGTCGGTGTGGTTCGCGCTCAATGCCGGTTGCATTGCAGCAAGAAAGCCGGCTACTATAACAATCCTCCCTGTGATGACTCGTGGAGTGAAGCTAAGTGCAGGATCCTCGGTGACAGACTAGTCTGCACTTACGAAAAATACAACGATGATACCCATGTCGTTTTAGTATCTTTCCGTGAGCGCACTATCATGCTTTTTATCCTTAAGATATGCCGACCAGAAGCCATCCTTGCCGAGTGTAGGATTTCGCTTTAGTGGGTCTTTGATAGCATTGTCACTGACCGGAAGTGGAAAATTAAGCAAAAATCCCGAGATGCCGAGATGCACTGGCACACCTGGGTTGATTGCGCTGTAGTCTGCGGCGACTCCATGAGAACTACGAAACGACAAAAACCCCAGCAAGTACGATGGATGTTCAATTGAGCACAGACTGGGGAACAGGGAAATATATGGAGGAGAACTGAATGGCTCACGACCTCATGGCAGCAGGCTTGAAGCGAAAAGTCGCGCAGCCGTTTCGCACTTCAACTAACGCAGCCACGAAAGTGCGAATCGGACACACGGAAATGCCTTTGCTTATCGGATTTCCTGAGTCTGAGAGGATATATTCAGCTCACGAGCGTGGAATTTCTCGAGATCTCCATCGTGACCTATCGTGAAGGTATGAAGGACAATAAAAGCCAATATATAGGGCAGGATCACATGACATTCCAAGAACACCGCACAAGAAACAAGAAAATATCCGTAGTCCAAGTCAAAGGCAACAAAACACGACATAAACAGCCTGGGGTATAACCACAAGTCCAAAACTAAATACCTAATAGCACAAACACATGGTACCAAGTACTAAATTACAGTTAATACTAAGTCATGCTCATAATTAGCCAAAAAATATGGATTACATATGTAACCCCTCGCTCGCAGGTACGCCGGATGTTTCGTCGTCGTCGTCGTCATCACCTTCCTCGAAGGAGACACACCAGAAAACATTGCCTACTGGGTCCACACCATCCTCGCCCGACGATGCTTTGCCGCGCTCACAGCAGACAAACCGCACGGGATGTTTATCCCAGTACCGCACTAGATCAAAAGAGATACCCCCCGGAAGGCGTAACCCCAACGTCGGACTGAACTCGAGGTAGCCATAACAAAAATCTGTCGTGATTAAATCCTGAATACACGTACGTTGTTAGCTCATCCGACGGTGCAGCGTCACAGAAAGAAATCGCTCACACGCGGTCCGAGAACGACATCTCGACGCTGTTGGGCATTGCTGAAAAAGGACCTGCGTTCGTTAGGCGTGCGGAAGACCATATCGCGCTTGGTCCCCTTCCATCGTATGTGTGCTCTTTCGAGGGACCTTCTCAGAGTGTAGTTGACATTGTCCCGTAAAGACGAGTGTGACGAGCCCTGCGAGGTGTCAGAACTCGAGGACCACGCGGTGGAGAAGGAGGTGCGGGAAAAAGATGGAGGCGTCGCGGCACAAGATTGAGATTGACGGGTAGTGCCCGTCGAGGTCATCCACAACTGGGAAGTGTCGTCGGATAGAGATACTGGTGGGGGAAATCGGGGAATGTCACATTGGGGTAGCCCATCAAGGTCGTCAAGCCGTTCGTGTGCAAAGTGAGGCATCGTCGCGATCAAAGGTGACAATGCCCATGGTCTGCTGCAAGTGAGATCATGCTCTAATGTGGGATCAATGAAACTTTTTGACGAGCGCCAGTTTACATGAGCTCGAAACCACATCACCAAAAGCTAGACCACTTACTGCATGAATTTAAGAGCTGCACCTGAGCCCCAAGGGAGCTTCAACCGCTTCTCGAAGATATTACCAAACAATATATCGTCCGTTGCATGTGGTTGCAAGAACCGGCCTGTGCACAATGCGGGATGAGCATAAGGACGGTGGAGATAAACCAAGTACTCCAGCCACATTACCTTGAACCTGAATACTCCAAGTGACCCCCTTTCTATCCTCCCTATCGAAATACTCGCTCGTTAACCGCTGGCCACCCGGATCTACGAAATTCTTGACGTAAACCGCAATCTGGCCCTCAAAATGTTGAGAATGGATCCGAAACGCCTGTCCGGTATTGACGATGTCTGTGATGGGCACGAGATCTTTGGCAGTTGGGCCAGCGAGGACGCGTAGGCGAGGCATGATACGACAGTGGTGACGGTCGTCAACGTGAATATAAGTACGCCGACGTTGATGGGTACCAGCTAATGTGATGGGGTCGTTTTGTAACGGTGGTCGATGTCGTTTCACGGGATCGACGGGACCTGCTCGCCGATGAGAGGGCACAGGACCAGCGCTCCTTTGCAAAAGCTCCTACGGTTTACGTAGTATTTTTCTGTCCTTTTTTGGCAAGAACGCATAATGTGCCATGGCCGGCATTACCGGCATCAATGTCAGTGGCGACGGACATGAACGTTTGAACATTAATGTGGGGAGACGCTCGACGACGACATGCACAGAGGGGGTGCATGGAATGGATCAAATATAACTGTGCCCTGCCCCCGGCCGGCCGACCAACAATCGCGGGAAAGCGTAACATCGATCGGATCTGAAAGTTCCCCATTTGTCTCATTCGACAAAGTACCATGCATCTAGGTCATTTCTGGGTATCGACGATCATTGGAATTGTAAACTGGTATACAGACCTACAAAAAACAAGACGCGAATGATACGTCCTGTGAAGATGCCAGGAAGAACGATGGAGACATGAACCCAGAGAAACAGCATTAAGGTGGAATAACTTTCGAGCAAAGACCCAAA
Source organism: Zangia roseola (assembly GCA_038090095.1). Taxonomy (NCBI): domain Eukaryota; kingdom Fungi; phylum Basidiomycota; class Agaricomycetes; order Boletales; family Boletaceae; genus Zangia; species Zangia roseola. The sequence goes on from JBBPMD010000166.1 coordinate 16,897, forward strand.
ATGAACCCCAAAAACCATGGATCACCCCGGGAGATCCTCGTAACCATTCCGAGATCTAGATATCAACGTCCCACACTGCACCCTGGTCACGGAAACATGGCCATCAGCTGCCGCACAATGCCCCTGCGACCACCACCATCAGCATACACAGCGCCGTCAGCGAACTCGCGCTTGGCACGTCTGCTGTCACCCACGCGTTCGATTTCGCTATCTGTGCCGTTTTGGCATATGCAGCCCCACACACGCCGTTCAGTGTATCGGCGGCTGCATTGTATGTCTCCGCCAGACCGTCCAGACTCGCCCCATTGGTGCTGTTAAGAGCGGAGGCATACGACGCCATCAGATCTTTTGTGCACTCATTGCACGCACTCTTCGTGATGTTCGGTCCAAGCGGTTGGCCCAGCGGTAACTGATAGAACCAGTAACTTGATGGGTCGGTGTTGGCAACGGCTTCTACGTAGCAGTAGGAGTTCGTGGCTGGATCCACTTGGCAGGCGACGCTCCGCATCAAGTCATACGCGTTCAAGGCTGTAATTCAGTCCAACATATATGAATGTCTGTCAGGTCACACGAATGACTTTTCATCGATGGCTAATTACCGTTGAGAGTCGTCACAGCCGTCGCCACCTGGTCCGAAAGGTCTACTTGACACGACGCTTGTAATGACGATGCAAACCAGGACATGTTGGCATCGCATTGTACTTGCGAAGTTACCGTGTTACACGTGCCCCATACATCCGTATTCATCAAACTGATGTCTCTTTGAGCCTGTCAAGTCCAAGCAAGTCATTTCTCTTCCCCGGAGAAAGAATAGAACAAAAAATCACCAGTAGAAATGCATGTGAAGTGCTAATCAACAACGAAAACGGTCGACAGGAACGGAACGCGTCGACCTGTGTCATGTTCAAGAAAAAGTTATAGCACGCGTTTGTGGAAAAGTTTGTAGATAACGTCGTGTCAAAGGGTTGAGGGAACGGTGTAGGTAGGACTGGATTCGAAGGGACCGTCGGGGCAGGCGTTGGTGTATTGCGTGCTGCCAGACGCGCCGACGGAGATTTCTTGACTAGTCGGTGGCTCGCAACCTTGTGAGGCTCGTGTAGCGACCAATCTGTCACTTTCGTCCATGTAATCCGTCCGTGATCGCTGTCCGTCGAAAGCAGGTCAAAGATGGCGGGATGTGCCCAAAAGCGGGTGAACACGGCAAGCATTATTAGAGCGACAGGAACAAGGACGATGGTCCATCGAAGCAAGCGATGAAACGCTTGCTTTGACGATGAACTGAGGGTGTTTTCTATAGGGTAATTCCCAGTTTGGATCACGTTCAAGGCATCGGCGTCCCGTTCGCTGGGAGAAGCTGGCCGCACGGGAGGAACTGGCGAGGGAGGGGGTGTAAACATAATTCGTGTAATAGCCAAGGCTTCAAAAAGAACGTCCTGAAAAAAAGGAGTGTGGAATGAGAAGGAGTGAATCGTAGGCCTAAAAGCCTGTGTCCAAAAATCGGTGGAGCGAGCAAACTGTCAGATAAACTTTTGGATCAGCACAGAGTGATGGGTGACAGGAACGGCGTGGAGGACCCTCACGTTGCTTTTAGGAACAGGGTAAGGGTGGGCGTCAAAATGCGTTCTTCCCTTCAGTCAGGGCGTGTTCCCATTGTGAAGTAATATGAAGAGGCTCGAGTTGGCACGGTTTTTCCACCGGCACCAATGTTACCATCTCCGCGAATTTGGTCAGTGAACGCATCACAGCTGACAGCCGGTCGGCAAAGTAAACACAACGTGTTTGGTTTTCTTAGACGTAAGCCCCATTTTTCTTTGCAGATCGGTCTGCACGCTACGACCCCTGTTCAGTACACACCTAACAACACACCTTTGGACCGCTGACGGAGACTGCCCTGATTCCTGGCCAAAGGGCCGTGTGCATTGTTTGAACCTGAAAGGCGTAAAAGTCGAGGCGTTACGTGAGCATTAGACTTATTTTCGGATTGGCGGCGCCGCTGCGGCCACTCGACCTTCCTTCGAGACTGAACTGGCCGGATAAACTACTAGGACTTCTTCGGAGGTGTTACGCCTTCATCTAAATGATTTTCAGCGAAAGAGGTATTATCTCTTGCTGTTCCTACACAGGGTACCGTTAATCGGATCGCCAAGCAGCTGTGATAAATTCGGGTCCCATGCCGAACTTGAAAGTTCGACAGTCCCACCCACTTCATCATACTCAGACTTGCTGGCCACGTCGGAAACTCGTAACTTCCGCCGAGCTCCGCACACTTTTATTACGCCCCGGCTCACTGATAAGTAGACCTTCGCACGGACTTGGCCCGAAACCCAGACATTATCTTCTTGCCTGCAAGGTCGACCGAGGACGCGTCAACAAGAGATTAAATAATATATCCCTTGCAACAAGAACCTCAAGGTAAATACCTAAATCAGGAATGCTTCTGGTACTGTTGCCATGTAGATAAAAGTTTCATGATTACAGCTTGCATCTAGACCGTCACCCGTGATGATGCTGGTGTGCTTCTCGCCTACCAAGTAACAACGTATAAAGCGCACCAATCACCGCCACGATATATTAAAAAGGGTAGCGGATATATTCGGTCGCTGGACAGTGCGTACACCATTCGTGTTGTTGCATGTGCAACTTGATCGGACATCAGGGTTCCTTTTTCTCTGTTCGCAGTTTGTTTTCCATTCTGATGTTTCCCCATAAAGATTCTAGAAAACTGATCCGCCCCCTGGTAGATACCGCGAATGTGTTCAGCACGGCTTCTCGTGCGCACAAAGTCCGAGGTTACGGCTCACCATCAATAACGATATCGGTCCCATTAATGTATCTTCCCGCATGACTGCACAACAATACGACTGCCCCAGTTAGCTCTGCTGGATCGCCCATACGGCCCATGGGATTGCGTGAGGCCCACATCCGCCTCGCCTCTTCGAGGCCGGAGCCGTGGTTCAAGATCGTGTCCATGTACCCGGGGCTAATACTATTCACCCGGATGCCGTACCCCGCCCACTCGGCCGCGAGCGAGTTTTTGAGCTGCAAGAGCGCGCCTTTGGACACATTGTATGACACTTGTGGTTGTGGGAAGTTGACGCTGTGTGCCGAGATCGAGGCTGTAAAGACGATACTGCCACCGGTTTGTTGTTTTACCATTGCGCTGTACGAAGGAATGGCAGGGTGAGTCTATTTGGATCAAGGGATAATGGCCAGCCCTCTGGCAGGATTGATCATCAGGGATCATTCTGTGGCCTACTCACCTGGCGACGGCCTGTGCACAGAGCCAGCTCCCGGTCGTGTTGATGTCAAGCGTCCGCTTCCATTCGTCGAGGCTCACCTCGAGTGCATGCGTACACGCCACCACGCCCGCGAAACACAACAACATGTCGACACTACCCAGTTCCGCAACGGTCTGCGCGACGGCTTCCCGGACACATTGTTCATCCCTCACATCGACCGCTCTGACAACGACCTTGGCGGAAGGGAAACTGTCCACGAGCTCCTGCACTGCAGGGTCAGTGCTGTTCGGGTGGACGTCCCAAAGCGAGATGCCGGATGCGCCGTGTTCGAGGAGCGCCCGCGCGATGACCAATCCGAGGTTCCCGCACCCGCCCGTCACTAGCAGGAAGAATGGATTAGCCATCGATGCGAACGATCAGTCATCAAGCATGCTGATTTCCTGTCTTGATGAAAACACAGCACCCTGGCAGGTGCTGGACGACCTACCGATCGCGTTCCCTCGGATCGTAAAACGCCATGCAGCACGTTCGGAGGGAGAAAGGCTCGGTGGCGGAGGGGGGAGAGGACGGGTGAGTGGATTTGATCCCTCGGAGAGTACCATCTGAGGGAGGACGCGGCTTGTGAGGTCGTCTCTGGATGTGGGTGCTGGGGTCATTGTTCAGACTCAACGACGGGCGACCGATAGAAGGGGCCATGGGCCGTGCTTATTATAGTTCAGAGGGCTACCTGAGAGCTCTTGTATGGCGAAACTCGAAAACGACGAACAGATGATATCCCTTGGACAACTTGTGTGGCAATCTCAACCGCAATTGCGAGTTTATATACCAGTTACGGTGGCACATCTGACTTAGCCCAAATCCCTAGTAGAGTTCTATCTGTAGTGAGCGGGGAGGACCGTGGGAAAAAAGAAACCTTTTGAATTTGAAGGCGTCGACTGGGACGCTCTTTGAACTCTGACTTGAATCAACCACTCCCTCAAACTCGTCTTTTTCGTCGTCAACACCGTTTTACAGCTCGTTGCGACAATCTTTGCCCGTAACTGAACTAGCAATCGTATCCCCATCGTACCATTCACGCATCGCTGCGGTCGATTCGTCTAGCCCACACTACTCATCCTCGTACCGTCTCGACACTCTTCAGATATGTCTCAAGTAGCTAGACCATCATCATCAAACACGTATGTCGTAGTTTTTTCCGAGTTTTCTTATTCTTCACACCCTCGACAGCCCTTCCAACCACAACGACGCTTCCTGGAAGAATACTCTTCGTCCGCCACCAAAAGACCTACGACCACAAACAGAAGATGTAACTGCCACCAAGGGCACAGAATTCGAAGACATGTTCCTCCGCCGCGAACTCCTCATGGGCATCTTTGAGGCAGGTTTCGAAAAACCCTCCCCAATACAAGAAGAAGCCATCCCCATCGCCCTCACTAAACGTGATATTCTTGCTCGCGCGAAGAACGGTACCGGAAAAACTGCTGCTTTCGTCATACCCTCCCTCCAGCAGATTGATGTCAGCAAGAACAAGATCCAAACCCTCCTACTCGTCCCCACTCGTGAACTTGCTCTCCAAACTTCACAAGTCTGCAAAATCCTCGGAAAACACTTGGGGATCCAAGTCATGGTCACCACTGGCGGTACTACCCTCAAAGACGATATCATGCGTTTGTCAGAAGCGGTTCATGTGCTTGTCGGCACTCCCGGCCGTATTCTTGACTTGGCTGGCAAGAACGTTGCCGATCTCAGCGAATGTCCTGTATTTGTCATGGACGAAGCAGACAAACTTCTCTCTCCTGAATTCACGCCTGTCATGGAGCAATTGCTCTCCTTCCTTCCTTCTGACCGCCAGGTCATGCTCTTCAGTGCAACCTTTCCACTTATTGTAAAGGATTTCAAGGTTCGTGCAATTCATTTTCCTCTCCTGATCCATGCCCAACCGGTGCGTACAGGATAAACACATGAAGTCTCCGTACGAAATAAACCTTATGGAGGAACTCACGCTGCGTGGTGTCACGCAGTATTACGCTTACGTCGAAGAGCGGCAGAAAGTGCATTGCCTAAATACGTTATTCTCCAAGGTATCTCGCTTCAATTGTATGGGTTCGCCTCGTTGACCGCCTTGCAGCTTCAAATTAACCAATCGATCATCTTTTGTAACTCCACTAATCGAGTCGAGCTATTGGCCAAGAAGGTCACGGAGCTTGGCTACTCCTGCTTCTACTCGCATGCGAAAATGCTTCAATCACATCGTAATCGCGTATTCCACGATTTCCGTAACGGTGTATGTAGGAACCTCGTTTGTTCGGACCTCCTCACGCGGGGCATTGATATCCAGGCCGTGAACGTCGTCATCAACTTTGACTTCCCCAAAAACTCGGAAACGTACCTCCATCGTATTGGACGATCGGGCCGTTTCGGACATTTGGGTCTCGCCGTCAACCTCGTCACGTACGAGGACCGATTCAACCTGTATCGCATCGAGCAAGAGCTTGGGACGGAGATACAGCCTATTCCCCAGACCATCGACAAGGGTTTGTACGTTGCACCTAGTGCAGCTGAAGAACCAACGCCTGCTCCACAAAAGCCACTTGCTCAACCACAGCCGCAGTCTCAGCCACAACAGCAACCACCACCACAAGCACGGCAGCAAGCGCCTGCTCCACAGGGTCAGCCAGCTCAGAACGGGAGACAGAACAATGCTCCTTCGCGTGGTGGGTATGCCAATCAAGCTTCATATCGCGGAACTCCTGTCGGTCGATGAAGTTCTCTGGATCGCTTAGGTTTTGGAGGGGGGGAGGAGGTTATCCGACTTGCAGTTCGCCGCTAACTTGATCGCGTCGTCTCGCCATGGTCTTCCGTCGTCATCGTCGTCCACTGCCATTACTCTCTTGGGGGGGAGTCTAACCATTTTCTTTCTTTCTCGGCCTTTCTCCGCGGTTGGGGTCGCACGCTACAACTTTCGTCGTCCCATCTCCTCATTGTGTGTATGTGTCCTCCACCCATTCATATATATTATAGGCTCCTCGTCTCTTCCCTGTGCGTTCTTAGTCTCGACGTGATATCTCTTTTTCATCACTCCCCTCCCCCCTTTACCTCGCTGTATTGTTGACCGAGGTGGTGTGCCGCATGATAGTTTGGTGGATTGTGTCTGTGGGTCGGATGGTTCTGTACTTGGTGTGTGTGTGTGGTCGAGTGGTGGTGGTGGTGGTGTCGAAGGATCAGTATCAGGTTCCAGTGTTGGTGGTTTCGGTGTGGGTCGTCTGCTACTTTACCTTTGTTATGACGGCTTACGAGTTGCTGCCAATCAACCTGATGTTTGTCCCTCGGATGTACCTGGATTGAATTGGTTCCGACCCTTACCTTGTGAACAAGCTCAGCTGCCATCGTTAATCCGGTCAGGTGTGTATTGTTTGATCCCAGGCTCGTCATAATGATGCAATCCTATGCGAGTACCCTGACGGGCCCACAGTCTAGTGTCGTACGCGGTGCCCTAAGGAACACCACGGTTGAACCTCAATTGACGACTCCTTCGAGTTGAGTCTAACATCATGCACCAAATATTAATTTCCTCGCGGATCCCTTCATAAAGTGAGTACACTTGTTTGCCAGATGGAACTTGGTTGTAAGGCTGGTGACTTGACTGTCGAATCCAGTGCCAACTTTGCAAGTCGGTTCTGCTAACCCAACTTGCGTCCGACGATCGACGATCGATAAGATGGCGAGTTGTGAAGGTGCTTTACTCACCTCGTGCTTTTTATTATCCTTCCTACGCTCGCGTCTCAGCCTGCCTTCCTTTGGGTCCACCACCGTTCACAGCCCGAGGTACGAACCGCCCCGTCGGAGCGGAACCTTTCTTCTGACAACGCGTGCCAACCAGAGGTTCAAGGCAGATCAAATCGTTACGAGAGGAGTTTAGTGGTCGTTCCTTGTTATACAGCAATGGTTGTCCCTGTGGGACTCGCTCTTAATTCCCCTTCACTATCTAGCAAAGACAACTCGAGCTACACCGGCAGTATGTTTCTATCGATCAGCACACGCGTCAAGATGACCAACCTCCATATTCATATGACGTGCCAACCTACTGTTAACGGTAACTGGTTTGTTGGCTGAGTGTCACACTTTGGAGCAGGGAAGAACTATTTAAAAAAACGATCTCGGACCCGATCGACTCGCTGTACCCGTTCTCGCAATCAGCCTTCCCTCGGCATCCTAGGTACGACCGCATGCATTCAAGTCGGACGCCTCAAGTTTCAGGGGCTTATGCGAACGCGTTTACGGACACTCCCGACTCGAGAGCCGGCATCTCACTCCCGGCGATTCTAGAATACGCCTCAGCGCTCAGCCCCATCCCACTTTGGAGAGGCTCGTCGTTGCGCAAATCGCACGCAAAGTAGCACAGTCCCAATCATGATAGGTCCCGGCTCGGTCGGCCGCGAACCGCTGGCAATGGTTACAAGCTACGTGGGCGAGCTCTGAATGAGGTGGAGACCCGAGCATCGTATCTCCTGTTCAACATCAGTAAGGCAAATTCCGAATGGTGCCCATGTGGATTGCGATCATTCTTGCTCGGTCACTGTACGTCCCGTCCGAATTGACCCGTAGGCACACATGTTTCAGATACGGATCTTGTAAAAATTGGCGAATGCAACGCTACAGGAGAGATAAGGTATCCTTACGTACGCATACGCAAACACCAATACGCACGCACACATGTGGATTCGATACAGAAATACGACCCACTCGGTCTTTGGATTGCGGCAGGGGACGAAGACACTAGGCATCACTCGCCTCGATGAGTTGTTCCAGCTTCTCTGCAGTCATCCCCGGTGTCCTTGGCATAATACTACACCGGAATGGGAGTGGGCGACTAGTACACATGATCCTGATCAGCAAATGACCACGTAGCACAGCCCGATTGCATTACTCACATAGCGACACCACTATTGTACTTGGGTTCTATGGGTATCTCTAACCCATTCTCGTCCCTGGCCTTCGCGATGTTGAACGTCGCCAATAATTTGACGATCACGGACCACACCGACGAGTCCGCAAAGTGCCTTCCAACACAAATGCGCCGCCCAAATCCGAATACGACATTTTCGAGGTTGTCCTCATTGAGTGTGCCGTTATCATTAAGGAAGCGCTCGGGAATGAATTCATGAGGACTTGGATACTTGGATTCGTTACGACTCATCAACCTAGTAAAAGAGACCGATGGTTAACCTGAGTCAGATGAGAAGGGCGAAGATGACTGCTGACCAGAGGTTCGTAATGACGAGAGTCCCTGAAAACACCTATAAGTGCACAGAAACTCCCCCGAATTTGGGTTGCCCACCTTTCGGAATACGGAATCCGGCATACACATCGTCATTCACGACAGTATGTGGAATCGCTGGCGGAGGAATGAATACACCAAGGAATAAATGCCAGGGCACGTGAAGATTACTTACCCAAAGGGGCCGGGGGAGCATATCTGAGGGTCTCGCGGAAAATTGCGTCAATGTAAGGCAACAAAGGTCGATCTTCCGTCCTCGGCAGCCTGTTCCCGCCAACCACTGCATCGATTTGTGCCTGAGCCTTCTTTTGTACTTGGGGGTTCAACGCCATCATGATCAGGAACGTCAAAATGACAGAGTTTGACTAATCTCTGCATTGTGAGCAACAGGAAGAGAATCCGTGAGATCGGCATCGTTTGCTTACCGTCTCAGCCCCAGCTAAGGATGTTCATCAGAAAATAATACTATAGAAAATCAGGGCGAGTTACCTATGAAAGCCGTTGCGGCTGCTTCAGAGAGGTTCTTCATCAACTCCGCATCTGCAGAGGTACCCTTGGCTTCCATGTTTCGGAGCGCATCGAACACCATCGTCGGGGCAGTACTGCCTGCAGACTTGCACGCCTGTGAATACATGCCTCGAAATTAGAAAATGATCCTTACCAGACGCTGCAAAGAGTGCTCAAATGGCTGATTGATATAGCGCTTCGACAGCTCCTTGGCAAGCGCCATCTCCCTTTTGAACGACATGCCAGGGAGCCAGGAGGGGAGCTTCAAAACTTGATATCCTCCATTTCAGACGCGTTGTAGAACAGGTGAAGTTTACTCACGTGCCGGAAACGCGCCGACAAGAATCGAGACGTCTGGGCGCAGAGCACGGGTAGTGATCCTGAGTGATTCTCCAATGATATCGAAAAGCTCATCTTTTCGGGACTTTGCATCATAATCATATACGCTATTTAAAATAACCGACCCAGTGAACCTGCATGAGGTGGTTTGGTTAACGACATCAAGTTCCACGAATGTATGGAAGGCGCACTCGAATACATGGTCGGAGAATTGTTCTGGACTGTCCAAGAGCCCACGCAATAGTTGACATCCTTTGCGATGATACAGAAACTTGAATCTATGAACGGCTTCCCGACGGAACGTCTGATGAAAGAACCGTCTATGGAGACGCCATCTATCCCCATATTCCATGAAGATGGAACTGAAGTCCCTCCCACACCTACGAACATCAGAACCAGCACATACATTAGTAGATAGGCCTGGGGACGCGGCATCGAGAGAGGGCTTACAGTTCTTTAGTGGCGATGTGGGGACGGTCAGAATAGTTTCTGGAACGGTTCTCGAGCAAGTCCTTGGCTATCTCCACCGAGCTTATGATGATGATGCCGTTTCCGAGGAGTCGAGTATAGATGATGTCACCTAGGGTGCCATACTTTAGCACACGACGTAAGTAAGCCCAGGGTTTTCGAGTACCATATTCTCTAGCCCACTCAGCGTACGCCAGCCATGGTGCTCTCTTATCGACCCCGGTGAGGTTCCCAATGAGAGGCAGCCCCCTGGGGCCGGGAGGCAACGAACACGAGGACCAGAGTCTCGCGTCTTGAAGATATCGACGCGTGATGTCAAACCCCACGACAAGAGCGAGTGCTAGTAGGCCTAAAATAGCTGTTGTCCACATACTGGGTGAGAAGATGCACAGAGGTGGATTATTTCTAAGTGCGCTGATGTTACGCAAAACTGGGGGATCACGGAGTGCCACCAAAAAGAGGTTCCTCATTTCTCTTTTGAGGTATGTGGCGACCACCCGAACTCGCCCTAAGCAGAGACACGGTAGATGGCGCGATGGACACTCACCACCGGAGGCATTCAGGAATCTCAATTTCTCCTGCACCACGTCATTGGATCTGGATGTCCAAAGACAGCTACGATATCAAAGCCGACGACAGCGGCAGCTTAGACTGTGTGCCACGTTGACGTCGGGCGGATGTGGGATCAAAATTAGAAATAATTTACCAGGATTGCTCACCTGGGGTTTAAAACTTGCAGAGTATCAGCGGCTCCTGAGTTACACTTTCGAGTTTATTATGCTATTCGAAATACACCACGGCTGATGACCTAGTCGAATTGCATGTCAAACCTCTCGAACGGTAAAACATACCTGGACTGTCCTTGGGACATACTGTAGCACGAAGCCTTCTACATGTTCTGATCAGTATGACTATCTCCATGTCCACATTTGCTCACAATCTCGCTTATTTGCACCTCACTTGGTCATAAGGTGCGCGCTCCGGTATGTGCTGACTGATTCGCCTTGTGTCACCGCCTTACTGACGGGGGCCGCGCAGATCTCGTTTCCGAATGAGCATTAGTGCATCTTTGCCACGCGGCACTTGTTGTATTGCAAGGGCTGGGGCAAGCGAAGCTGCGCAATGCAGCCAATCCTCAGGAGACGGGAGTATCTCAACTGACTAGTTGTTGGGGTAGTTGAATGTGGTTCAGGTACAACTTGAAGTCTAGTTGATGTACTGTCACTAGTACTACGTCAGTGACACTTATTTTCCACGCATTCTGAAACGTGATCAACGCGAGTTTGCCACTCCTCCTACGACCATATGGCTCCAATCCCCATTACATACGACACTGATGCACAAGCTCTTCTTGACGCAGTAGAACGGCGGCAAAACGATCTGGCGACGTTTCAAATCCCACGGCTTCGAGCATGTACGGGACCGCTTGCCACACAGCAAGCATGGGCTGCCGAAGTCAGAGAGGACATTGAACAACTGGCCAAGCAGGTCGAAGTAAGCGGTCTGGATTATAGGAACACGACTGACATTGAGTAACGACTGACGTATGCGGTTCGATTGGTGCTTTGTTACGGTGGTCTCTGTAGGAGCTGGATGTCCTCGTAGATGACCAACGGAGCGAAAGGGCGCGTCTGGCACTCAGAGAAAAGGTGGAAGAACATTTGAAGATGCTTGAAGAGTATGTTCATTCCCGTTGTTGCATTCCTAGGACTAACTCCTGCAGGTTACGCAAAGACTCACGCGCATCCGTGCTCGCTTCAAAACGTGCAATTGATGCTCTAAATAGATCACAGCGTGAAGAGCTCCTTCGCTCACCCTCTATTCGCGAACGAGCCACATCGTCTAATGAGAAAGTTTCGTCCGTATTTCAGACCTTCGTAGTAGGATACCTGTCACGCGACTAACAAGGAGGATGTGTTTCTTCATTTCAGAGAAGATGCACTTATGATGGCCAGCAACAATGTCACGGAGGCTTTGCAACGGACGATAGGTCTCATGCAAAAAGAGCTCGAACAGAGCGTTCTCTCTACTCAGCTCCTAGGTTCGTGAATTTCTTTCCCTCTGGCTAGCCTTGGTCAACGCCATCTACAGAATCCTCCACGGCCAATCTCCAGTCGGCCTCGCTAGGACATGATGCTCTCAGTCTAATTATTGGTACCTCGAAGCAACTGGTAACGGCTCTTGAACAAACGGACTGGCTCGACCGTGTTCTCATAATCTCGGCCCTCATCTTCTTCGTACTCGTCGTGCTGTTCGTGTTGAAACAGCGGATACTTGACAGGGGGTTGAGGATCGCGTTTTGGTTCGTACCTGGGGTTGGTGGTTCTCGTGGGCGAGCCACGGGGGAGGTGTTGAAAGAAGTGGTGGTGGACGTGGGCACGGGGGCGTCGATGACAAGCGCCATCGTAGCGGCGACAACCGCTCCGTCGACGCTTGCCTCTGTATTGGCAGCAACCGCCTCCTTGTTAGAACACGTGGATGCCTCATTATCATCGGGCATCGCTCCGGAGCCGATAACGGCTGTCGACACAGAAAGCGCTGAGCCTGCTCATGTCGAACTATAGGTAGATATGGTGTCACCATGTAGGACTTTCTCAGGGTTATTTTAATCTATCTACCAATTTTTGATGGAGACTAAGGTCAGGTTTGGGACGACGAAGATATCAAGTTGTAGAAAATTCTTGAATCGTCGTTCAAGTGCAGTGAACAAATATCCTTCAGTACATAACTCAGTGCCTGGAATATTCGTGTGCTCAGAGGACGCATGACATCAGTTTCTGTAGGCATGTACTTGGAGAACATTTCAAGAACAGAGAAATCAGCTCGAAATTATATCCAACAATTAATCCAAGAGCGTCTGGCATAGGAAAGTGAGCCAAAGAAGAGGCCACAAGCTAAGAAACCCTGGAGACGACAAGCACACCTAGTAACCATGGAGTGATTATGTCGGAATGAGGTACATCATCAAGACCCGCGCAGAGTTTCTCCTCGAAGCTCTACATATATGTTGCTTCCAGAATGACTTTTTCAGAATGGAGCTAGGGACTAGCGATCGTATGACGGGTCCACTCAAGGGGCGCTTGGGGTGGTCCCGTCATACGATCTTGACAAGGGGTGCACGGATATTCAAGATCGGATGTTCACCAGATGGCAGTAATTCCACATGGCTCAAGATATGCCTGCCTGACAGTTATATACACAAAGGAACCAACCGAGCGTCTGCGAATCAAATCCCAAAAATATATATGCGTGCTCCGCCCAATCCCTACTAGGGCTGCCAGTGATCATCGATCGTTAGCTTTGAGTTGTTTTAGTCCTGTATAAATAAAGCCGTCGAGTTGAGTAACACGGTCTACGCACCTGAGCTGCGTTTAGATGATTGCGTTTCATCGGATATCTAGTTTACATATCTGAGATACTACACCGACACCGTCGGCGAAATGTCAGGATACCGAATCGGGACCCATCCTGAGGTGTGAGTTACATGGTAGGACCTTCAAAAATCACAATTCCTCCGGCCTTGGAAACGAGGCCAATATTGTCGCTGCACCGTCAAGGTGCATACTCGATCGCGAGCCAAGCATCGCTGACAAGCTCTCTATTGATGGGATGTACTGCAGTCGTGGTGCCAACCTCACCGGCCTTGTAGTCTAGAGGTACGATACTTGCTTTGGGGCGGTTCGTTCGAAACGCGAGGAAAAATTGCAAGTGGCCTGGGTTCGATTCCCAGCAAGGCCCCGCTCGATTTATGTTTTGTTTTATTTCTGACATTGTAGACCGGCCGCTCGATTTGGTTCTTTGGCTCACTTTTTTCCTTTGTCCTTTGATGTGTACCTCCGGAATACTCCAGGTTCGATATCAAAATTGAGAGTCTTGATCTCGTGGGGGAAAAATTCTACTAATTCAGCGCCAGTAGTAAACGAGACGACGTCTTGAAACCACTGGAAAAGACCCGGAGAGGCCCAACGAGATCAGATACCTCTTCGGTTCTAAACCGATCGATTAGCGTGCACGCATTTGCCCACAACCCTGAGACGACTTTGCGATGACGTATGGAAGGTCGTTAAAGTTTCGGTTCGCTTCATTCGATCGCGCAACTCAAAAATCTGTCTGTTCATTAAGCGAGGCGAAAAAGTCTGTGCGAAATGCCGTTGGCCAGGGGATACGACTGGCGTCAGGGTACGGTTCATTCTCGCCTCAACTCCGGCACATGGCGATAAGATTTGGGTTGGGATGACTTGCCAGCTTGAACGATATTGAGTCGGCCCGGACCACGGTTTGGCCGATCGAGAAATAGTGTCCTACATCATTTGTGAGGCTAAATTTCTAAAGGAATGCAGACCAGCTTACCATTGATGTCAAATATCAACTACCTTTGCCAATCGCCCTGACGCGACTCTGTGCGGATCGACTGGGAGTGGGGGGAGGATCCGCCACTACTGGGCACCGTGACAACGCCAGAGGTGTGCGTGAGGCAGTACCATCTAGATGAAGTGTCTGTCTAAAGACAGCTGTTTCCCCCGACTTGACCCTCATGTTGCTTAGCGGAAGAGATATCGCCAAGATCCCCAAAAACCAAAAGTGCAGGACATATCATTTTGAATACCTCGAAGGCCCACGTTCTTCCAACGTCGTATTGGACGACGTGTTCTTAGTGAACCGCGAGTGTGGCGTGGAACATCAACAGAATCGTCGAGGTACACATTTTTGACCAGAAAAATGGATTGTGGATTCAGTGGAACATGGATTCGTCCGTGGCAATCGTCTGCGCCGTTCGTGCGTATATACGCTTCCAAAGCCAACCACTCGACCATAGAGCGTCCTCCGTCAGCAACGAGAAAAAAATCCTCTGCTTGGGGACAAAATACCATCATCCGATCCACCAGCAAGAAGATGTAAGCAGATGTACGCCACAAGTCCTCGGTTGGTGTGCTCGAACAGCGTTGCGCCGACGACGACGACCCTTATCGAGGCATGAGAGCCATTGGAGCCCCATTCGATTCCGCCACGTCAAAGCGTATCGTTCGAACCCCTATCCGGCCAGTACATGGGTATCCGGCAAGGGTTGTGGTTCTCACTGGGATGTATATTCACCGAGCATACGTACCATGTCATCACCCGCCGACATTCTGAGACGGCGTCCAAGATTAAGTTTCGACGGAAGGAAGCACATGGACACCTGGCAGAACACCACTACATCAGGCGCGTCCATACGGAAACGAGGCACCCGAGATGTCGCCCAATCTGTAAAGATCATCAGAGTGTGACCCACTGGCGTGTCAGGAGAAACCAGCAACACAGATAGCGGCAGTGTCTGGGTAGGGGCTTCCCCAGGGCCTTACGGGGTTCTCGGTCATCTCAGGACCTTAGGGACAGCAGCCTTTTCCCCTGACCCCCTGACCCAGGCTTCGACGTCCCTGGCAACATTGCAAGAGAAAAATAATCCGTCAGCAGCGCCACCTACCGGCAATGGTCTAACAGACCGTCGACTCCACCGGGTAAACAAACCAAGAGCGCAACGAGAGAAGAAAAAAAATAGGGGGAAATCGTCATTCTCGTAAGAAAATCCCATGCAACATACCCAGACGTTCAAGCCCCACACGGGATTCCTGACCTCCGAGCGGCCCTCTCTAAACCCGTCTCACCTCAACCGCTCTTGCGCGAGGTCCTCTTCGCAGCGCGCTTAGCCAACTTCTCCTCCCATGCCCGCTTCTTTTCCTGCGTCTGACTCACATCGCCACCTATCTCCTCCTGGACTTCCGCCATCCGCATATACGCATCGATACATGCTCCCATCTTTTCCTCCACGTTCTCCTTGCCCGAGGAGGCGGCATCGACAGTCCATTCAAAATCAAAGCCCCAACCGCGGCGGATATGTACCGATGCCTCGACCGAACCGCCTGGTGGATGACTCAACGAGGCACTTCTCCCGATCGACCGTGGCGCTGAGGCGGAGATCAAGCAGCCTTCTCGCCGCCACCATTCGACGAACCATTTTGCGGCACGAGTGGTGTCTACGTCACCGCCTCGGACACGCATACCCAGTCGTGCGGCCAGCTGCTCGAGAAATACGTACACATCTGTCGTTGGCTCCGACCCATCCGGAAGAACCTTGAGATATGCCGGTGCTGAGTAAAATGCAGGGAAACACGGACACACGTATCAGTACCAATAAAAAAAATAGAAAGGCAAGGCTGCACGCACAGACGGGATCTAGTATGTTCAATCTATACAGCAAATAGTTGACGAGTGCTTCGACGTCGTACAAACTTTCCTTAATACCGGCTAAATCATATCATGTGTAATCATTGTCGGACCGAATATTCCGTCCATCTTACTTACCTATTAGTGCGAGCTTGACGCCTCGTTCGGCACCTTGTTCTCCCCGGCCAAGGAAGGGAAGCATGACTCCGGGAGAGTCGTAGGAATAAATCAGAGGATTTTCCGAAATCTTTAACCGCGTGGATAAGGTGCGTGTATGGCCGGGTTGCGCAGACGTTTGCAACGCTTTGGCCGTCCCTGCAAATGATACCGGGAAATTCAATCGAGATGGCAAGTCGACAATGCGACGTACGACCAGCGATACCAAAACTCCGGAGAGAGTTGAGGAGCGTGGATTTCCCGACATTTGGCATGCCAACGACGAGCACGTTCATTTCTGTTGCGTGCGGATTGGTCTTGGCTATATCTAAACACATGATTTGTTCACGCGCAAATCATTCACAAATCATGAGTATATGCCACAACGGACGATCGAGAAGGCAACCTACTTACGAGCAGCTCGCTCAGCGTTTTGATATCCCGAGGTTTATTACACGATGCAAGATGGACGATCTGATCTGGAAAACGAGCCGCCATGGCTTTGCGGAATGGCTTTTTTACTGGATCAGTTCCGCGGAGAGATTAGCGGAAGTAGACGGAACAGACCTCCACGCCCCACTCAGACACCAAGTCATGCTTGTTTAAAATGACGATCCGTTCACATAGCCTACCCCCATACCCTGGTATGGCGGGAGATGTGGGGCTGGCCGATGCTGCCGTTATCATGGGAGCATTTTGGCCCCGTTCCGCTCTCCACTTCCTTATCGCTTCTGTGGAACAGTTAGTCAGATAGCCACCCACCCCAAAAACATGACAATCTGGACAGCTTCTGAAAATAAAATCACGGATTTCATGTGGCCCACAACGGTGATGCCTAGCCAGTGTTCGATGACCCGTGAGAGGATATGATTGAACACATGATAAAATGTCAATACTTCAAAATCCACCGCAGCAATTGCGCCCGGCCGAAAGCGAACCAATGGCAAAAGAATCATGTTCTCGGACTCACTCTCAAGGTTATGGTTAATGCTGGTGAGCGGGAGGCGTGCATCTCTAAGCTCAAGCACGACATCTGTACGCGATAAGAGCGCGGGCAACTGTTTTGTAAATCGGTTCATATGACCCGGGAACCATGATGGCGGAGTTGGTAGGGGAGGGAATGGAATGACAGACAACATGGCGGGGGAAAATAGCACCAAAGTGCCTCAAACTTCCTGAGAAGGGAATACGCAGCACATAAGCCTACGGAGAGAATAAAAGCAGAACAATCAAACCAGCACAAAACAGGCAGTTGCCGAGGGCAAGTTCCGCTTGAATTGATCAAAGTTCTTCGGTCTGTGTCAGATAAAGCGTGGATTAGAATGTGTTTCAAGAGGTCAAAGGCAGTGAATTTAAGTTGAGCCGCACAATAATGGACTTGCGAAGTAGAGAAGGCACAGTTTGTTTGTGTTTTACAAGTCTAATATTATTACGTCCATGGGCCAGGTTGCGCTCATTACATACAACATGCGAGAACTCAAAATCAGGCAAGCTCCGTCAGAGTGGCGGGGGCTCGATGTCAAAGATGATTCGTACAGCTGACGGGAATAGTTTACTAATTGTCCGGAAAGAATGCTGTCCAATTCACACTACATTCATGCAACCGAGGGAAAAGGGGGATCATAGTATTCCAATAGAAAACAGGTGATCTATACCTAGCGAGATATCAGTGTGGTGTCGGGAATACTTGTAGCAACAGAGTCGATAAGTAAAGATGCAGCCTACAGCGACGCTAATAAAAAAACATACGAAACCAAGCCAAGCGAAACGACGAGTAAGATACGGGTGTTGATGTGGCAGGTGATGATCCAGGATGCAGTGGATGTTGTACAGGAGGCAGGACAGCGATATGGAGTGAGGTGGTGATTGGAATCGCATAAAACATTTTTCGAGGATCAAGCATGGGCCAACGTTGCGAAGCGAGACGGAGATAATTGCAAGCACTTAAACAGAGATCTGTGGGTACCTTTGGATCAACAAGTATTTTCTACCGATCCATCCAAAGGTTGGTATTACTTACAGGTCTACACCCAGCTATCCTTGCCGACCCCAATAGCGTCGAAGCTCTTGCCGCTGCGAGTGCGCCTCTCTTGCAGTGTAGGCACAGCATCCAAATTGATCAACTTCTCGGATGGGGGTGGCGAGCCCTCGACCCAGCCCTTCCAACCCTTCTTCACAGCAACTCTCTTCCTCCTCTGTGATGGGACTGGTGGGGGCGGGGATGTAGCGACTGCGGGCTCTAGGGCGTGTAAGTCGTCGTCGGGGGTGCGTGGACGCTTAGAGGATGTGCGGGACGTCGTCGACCAGTCGGACGGGCCGGGAGTAGATCTTGGCGACGAGGCCATAGGGGGAGGGGTGACGGAGACTGATCGCTGCATAGTGGCGATGTGTATCGTAGGGCGATGGCCCGTTCCCCTTGCACGCCAAAATGAGGAGGGCTGTATGACAGGGGCACTGACGGGCTGGGTGGATGCTGACGGGGCGGAGAGGGCGGGGGTGGACCTGATTGCGGGCTCTCCGGTGGGTTTCTTGTCGAGGGGCCTTGTGGCAGCCTTCTTTTTCTTCTCCCTGTCGCGCTTCTTGCTCCTACGCACAGCCTCGTCTTTCTCCACCTCCTTGTATGGGCCGACGCCGTTGAGGAGGCTCGTGAGGACGTCTCTGGCAGGCCGAATGTCGAAATCGCCCGCGAGGACGGCGGTAGCGGTGCGACGCTGTCGTTTGTAGAGGGTGAAAGGGTTGTTATTTGAGGGGAGCAGGATGGACATGGTAGTGGGGGGAATTAGACACGAAAAGGATGGCGGGGGTCGTGTTTAAAGCTCTTATGCTTGTTGTGTAGGCTTACGGCACGTGGATAAGCATCTACAAACAACCTCGTTGAATGCCATAACTAAGAACTCGATCGTACTATCTCACTGCTCGCTTATGTATTATTCCCTACTAGTACCCCGTGGTGTGGTGCACCAGACACGGACTGCCACTATTAATGTGTGTGTTGTTCAACACCTTGGTGGCTTGGGAACCATCAGGAACCGCCAGTCCGCCTTGTGTCCCAGTTGACTCAAATCTGGAACATTCCTTGCCCTGTTTTATCCATCTCGATCATTTCCACCGAATAGCTTCCTGTGCGCTTCTTCGGCACTGCCTATTCAGCGTCTCCGTCTCCATTGCTCAGCGACCGTCCATTCAGTCAACAATCCCGGCGTTATTGCGGATGCCGTATACTTATGCCCGTTCCACCATCCACTCTCTTTCCTCTTTACGAGAACAACACATGTGTCGTCCCATCTCCACGCGCATGAGCGATCAGGGTCACCCAGGATCCTGCTGTGTAATGCATCACCACATCTCCATTCGTTCTTTAATGTGTCGCGAATTATGCCTCACTTGGTAAAGACACCATCATATCAACATCACCGTGTGCACCATCGAAAAACCCGCAGCGGTGTGCTTCTAATTTTCCCTGACAACTGAAATCGAGCCCACTGAAATCACATTGTCCTTGTGGCCCACCGGGCGGCGTTGGACCACACAAAAATCGGCGGACACAGCTACCTGTTCCGGAGTCTTCCGTCTGAAGCTTAGGTTCGTAACCTCGTGTCAACGAGTCACGGCATCTTGCCTCTAAACAGAAACCGTCTCCCGCGAGTTCATTCCGACACCACTCCCTGCTTCCGCGTGTCTTTGCTGCATGCGACTTCCGCGCGTTGCCCAGTGGCTATCCCATTGATGCGCACCCCCTGAGGGTGGGTACGCCCGTGGACAGTGGAGTCCACGGTTCCGTCCGCTGATTCGGCCGTTCATACTACGCTACCATGGCGTCTATTTCTCTCGTATCTTTCCGCAGCTGCTTTTTGTTGTTGTAGGTAATAACGAGGCCAAACTGGGCCAGCTGACTTCCGGGTCGGTACTTGTGCTTATTCACCGGATCACATACCCTTCCATCGGTCTGTGCATCACTCTCGTACAGGAACAGCGGCTGGGAAACATGCGTGGTCCCTTTTGGGACACCGGCGCCAAGACACTGCGGATTATTACAGTCGATGGTACTCTTCACCGTGGTTTTACGCCACGATTCCAGCTGCAATTTAATTCACCAAAGTACCTCCGGCCGACTAGACCGCGCACGACGACAACCCATTCATTCTTGGCGTCATCGTCTTTCGTTGGCTGAACTTACCAAGATATGAACCCTTATCGCGATATCGCTTAATTGGCATGCGCAGCGCGCTGGCCAAACCGTGATTTTAAAATTATAATGATTGATGGATTGACCGAACCGTCTTGTGCCGAGGTGCGGCAGACGCTTTTGGTATGTACTGAATTGCCCACCATGTCAATTTGACAGCAGCGGTGGCAGGCGTGGAGCATACCACTGGTGCGTTACTTCCATAAAGCTCCCGGGCCAATTGGGCGTGTTCTGGCTACTGTGGAGTCCAGTCATTTGTCGTCGCGACCTGACACCCAGTCAACATGCGCTCCACACGTACGTCATACGGTGATGCGCGGCTCGGGCACCCTCGATCCTACCAGACGGTGATGGCGACGGCGACATGGTCCGTGTGCGTGTTTGAGCAAGCCGCAGATTATTCCGGAACACTCGCCTACAAGTTCTAGTTTCTAGTACGTTCATCGACCTTTCAATCGGTGTTAATTTGACCGTCCGATCATGGGGTCTGGGCAGATGGCTTCATAAAGCTTGTTCTTTGCGCCGGACGGCAATAAATGTCCCATACGCTTCATCTGTGAGGAAACTACTGCCAAAGTGGAGCTAGATTTTCTGATGCGGCCCCCAGGCTCGGACGGGATCTCCCAAACTGAGGCATCCTATCTCGGGGGTTTTGGATGCGCAGACTCGGAGGAGATACGCCGAGCCGCGAAATGTGGGCGGGCATGAAGTATTATATTTGCAGTCTAAGAGCCGCAGATGCCACCGTTCAAAGCGTCGTCCGAACCAAAGACATGTCAACGCTTCGGTACCTCGGTCAGTGAGTTTGCCTCCTTCGTTCGCTGTGCTCTACCACCATTGGGCCCTGCTTTTAGGAGGCGACAAGATGCATTTGATAAACCGTGCCAGCAGATGAAATACATCATGTGTCTATTCCCACTGAGTGGACTTTTTCTCAGTCTGGTATTTTTATTTGGAACACCCGATCTGGGTTCAGCGGGTGGACCACCCTCGGTATATTTCATTTAAAGGAAGAATGAAGACGCGCCCCCTGAAAAATTTGCCCATGGGTCCTGTTCAGCTTTCTTTTTCTCTTTTTCTTCTGTTTATATAAAAATGGAATCCCTACAAATTGTGACCTCAGAGTTCGTTCCAGTCCGAAATGGAAAATGAGCAGATACGTATCCCCAGCGGGTAACCGATCAATATTTGGCACCATGGCGTGACCGCGACCACCACTGGCAGCGAGGTCGGAACCCACATCCCTCAGACGCTCACACAACTTGAACGTCTGATCAAGACAAGTTGCGTACACGTCGGGCGGTATATACAGGTGCATGTCAGAGGCACGCCATTATTGTAGGAAGTGCACCTGCTGGTAAGTTCATTATGCGTGACTATACAGAGTCAGGGAAAAATCAGGATCGTGATAACCCTCTATAATCCTTTTTTTTTCGCAATTTGCCGATGCGTCTAAAATCCCTTGAGGTGCGAACGAGGCTGAGCGAGCCACCGGACAGCCACACTGACCATATGGCTAGCACTAGCCAGGATCTAGAACAATGAGCCTCGGATCCAATATTCGCTCCCGGATCCCTGAGTCCCTGCCCGGCGGCGGTTGGAAAACTCCGTTGATTCCGGTTACATGGTGATGGTCTTCCGCCACCGAATTATAAACCCACCGGCCCATCACTGGCAGTCCGAGCAAAGTAGCTTGCAATGACTTTTTCCCGTCCGTCCACTTCTTTTCTCCCAGCTCAAACACATCCTCGAGGGCTATGCCTGCTCCTCTCATTCCTTCCATCAGGGCGATTCAACAGACTGTCGGATATGACTAAAACATGTCACAGGTTCCGTTCTAATACATATGAGCACGAACTTACTGCCTATCGTCAGTCCTTATCTGCAAGAACTAACGTTCTCTCAGCTAACCACAAAAAGATTTATCTGATCACATGTCAATGAAGATAGAATATATTTGGGTTAGTGGATAACCGTTTTCGGGGTCGACACATGATGCACGACGGATAAGATTGCAGAGCAAGCCGTGGACCTGGATGTCAACCCTGTACGTGCTGAGCTGGTGATATTCCAGCTATTGGGGCATTCAGGCCTTCAAAGGTTCTCTACTGTGGCTTGTATAATTTGGCGTGGTTGTATGATGCGTAATGCTAATTTCGAATGTCGCATCCATTAGACCCACTGTCCTCAGTAAGTTTGACGCTCCGATTGATTCGATCGAGATTTAACTGCGGTGAAAGTCGGAAGTAGTTTTATTCCTGGTCCTACAAATACGAAGGTAAAATTCATCGAATATCAGTGACCAACGAATGACCCTGCGTATCGGTAGATGTACGTATTTGGCCTCCCCTTATTGGCATACGACCCTGAGACATATCTAATCTCGATTGAACAGTTGTGAGCCCTCTCGTGAAACTTTTCGACTTCATATCATTCACCACCATTTCAGGGTGAAGTACTGCAAGATATTTCTGTGTGGACGTTTTTTTTCTTGGTACAGCCGATCGTGAGTGCCAGTGAAGCCAGAAAATGCGAACAATGACAGTGATACAGTCGCTAGTATGATCCTGCGCGTATGGGAGATGTAGTTCAAGAATAATCCTCAGCGCCCTCCTTACCTTATTTTCCATCGAGATCGTATCCGTCGTGCTATCTTCTGCAGCCTACAGCAATTCGAATAATATTCAGCGTTTTTAAATTCTGGTTTGGTACGAAATACTGATCAATCATTAGATTTCACCATTCAGAAACCGGACTATACATTTTGCGCCGAGCAAATGACTCCTCGCCCGTTTGGTTGCATATGACCAGCATATTGCAATTGACTTTTGCTGTGGTGTTGTGTATGTTCGCAATCACCTAGTTCGTATGACGGTCGTTTCAAATGTGCCAAGTGAGGAAACGGTGGCGACTCAACTTGCTCGTTAAACAGGGCATCTTTTACTTCCTCGCGTACGTCCCTTTCCTCACTCCTTCTGCCTACTGTCAATCCAAGCTTACCGAATTTATCACTGATGGCGCTAACGGTGACTCCTCATGGCAGCATCTTCCTGCTAAACCTCATTACCCTACTGGATGGCGCGAAAAAGATTCCAATCACACTGGGAGCTCATCTCAGCTGGTATTGCGAACACCGTGCCCATGTGCACTCTAACACCTCGATTTATCATAAGCATAGGAGCGATGTACGCCCACGACGTTCAAAGCAGACGTGTCGGTGAGATCGACAGTGGGTTTGGCCAATCCATGTTGTCCGGCCGCGAGGGCGCTGCCAGAAAACCAATCGTGTTCGCTGCTAGCGTGCAGAAGGAAGTCGCGGAACACGTCGAACCAGATAATGGACAAAACGAAGGGTCGGAAAACTTTCAAGTAGATGATGGGCAAAACGAGGCGAGAGAAGGCATCGAGTTAGTCCCGTCATACGCTATGGTTGTACAATTCTCATGGAGTTCGACGCGGCCCTACCGGAAAGTTCTGCTTAGCAGGGACGATCCAGGAGCCCACGCTGGACCTTGACAATCCCGTGAACTGATCATCGATAGATATTCACGTCGTCCGTTGAGGTCGACACCTAGGCTCTCTTGATAGGAGCCAGCTTACCTGGTGACCAGACAGTCTGAGGAAATAAGCCGTCGAACCGATCGATATTGAGTGACGCACAATGCAATGGATACTCGCAGGGAATACGCCAGCGATCCGCGAACAGTCGGCTATTTTGAGCTTGAGGACGAAAACGCCATACATTTCCTTCCTCTCGGACTCCTATGTAATTTACGCGTGCCCCAACTCCGGGTCCGCATTGCCAAGTCAAGTGTCTGTGAACAAACTCGAGGGTTGCGTTCATTGTGAATATATAACTCGCCTCGAGGGAACCGTCCCGCTACCGCGGGATTTATGATGTCTACTCAAGTGAATGTGAGTCCAATGAGTCAGAAACGGGGTGCCGGTAGGCACATTAATGAATCGAGTTCCGGGGGCGGTTCGGAACGAGGATGTTGCGCTTCATACCAGTAGTCACCACGAGGCCTGCGTGTGTCGCGACGCAACCGACACCGCGCCTCTGGCAAGGTCCCGGTGCCATCCCATTCCGAAGCGTCCTCGTGTCGAGGTCACGTTCACATCGTGACAATTCAACCAACCGACGAGTTTTCACATCGGTGTTTGCGCTTCTGTCGGCTCAGATCAAGGTGGACCGACTCTGCGACAACGGCAACTTCATTTCCCAAGGGCCTTCCCGTGAGAACCCGCGCATCTCGCGCGTCCCACCAGTCGAAAGTCAGCGAAAATGTTTTCCCATCGAAAGCTAACAAAAAAAACTTCCCATTAGCCGACTCGAACGACTGACCTCGTCATTACTAGTGACGCGCTCTACCAACTGAGCTAAACGGGAGATATTATTTTTTCTCGCTTTCCGTTCCAGATATGCAGAGTCAACGGTGAAACTCCAGATAAGAAACGCACATACAGATCGGAGTCTCTATTCCATCATGTGGTCGGATATACAGCTGACACCAGGTACCTTATCCCTTCGCGCTCACCTTGACGCCCCGTGCAAATCCCACGAGGGCCAACCACGAACGAGAATCTCACCCGAAAAAAAAAAAAAAGGAGGGAAAGAAACTAGCGCGAGTGACGCCCGGTCTAGCCCCATCGTCTCACTTTCCACCCGCCCGAAACGTACTCGCGTATTGCAACGTCATCTGCCACCAAACGACCATCATCAAGCCCAACACACCATGAAACGTACCCCAAACCCCCTCGGGTGTCACTTTGAATCTGTCACTCGTGTCAGTGCGCGGGTGGTGGACCAGACGAACGGGGGGACGCACGACTCGAGCCACGCGCCAAAGGTGTGTGGAATGAACCGGGGGGCTTGTAAGAGGATCGTGGACGCGATACTGTGGTAGACGCAGAGGGAGATCGCGAGCGCGCGTTTGCCGGGGAGGAACTCTGTCGCACGTCTGTCAGTCTGACCATCACGCGTCGGGTCTTGTGACGTACCTGGGAGAGGGAAGACGAGTGCCGAGGCAACGCATGATGCGGCGACAATGGCGGCGTAGAGCTGTACGGGGTCATGTCATGGTGTGATGGGACGGAGCGGGGGACTTGCCTTGAGGACGACAAGCGTGGTGTTGGTCATTTGGACAAAGGGGAGAGAAGTTGGGGAGAAGAAGGTCTGGATCACGAGCGGCGCTTCGAGTGCGATGTGGACCAAGAACACGGCCGACCTAGAGAGACACAGATCACATAAAACGCCGGGGTTGATATGTAAACTTACAAGGGACTACGGGGAACACCTTGTGACATTTTTGAAGACGAGGCAACGGAGAGCGAGCCGCCGTGATACTATAGTGAACCAGAACGATTCACACTCCGAACTCCACGAAAATCATCCCTGAAAAGGAAAGTAGTCGTACGCACAAAAATACGCATCAAATTAGCCCAAAAAAAGGATCTGGCATGATTAGATCGACATGGTACATACTACATACACTGACAACCAACGTCTGCTGTGCGCGTTCATTCTTCGCAATCATCCCCTTCTTCGTCCAAAATACTCAGTCCCATTCTGGATGCCTCTACTGCATCCAGATCGCGGTCTAGGTCGACTTCGCCCTTGTGTACCTCGTCGCCCGCAAACGCACGTAACCGGAGCACCTCGTGTCGCAATATCGCAATCTCCGAATCACGCCGGTCGACCCGGGATTTAAGTATACGGAGATAGTCGTTACCACAGCGAAGCAACTGCAGCTTACTGACACCCTTGTTCGGTCCGTCACCCCCCACCTTAGGTGGCCCGCGCGGTGGCAGAGCACCAGGCAGAATCGGCTCGTCGGGGAAGTTGTCGTCCGACGGAAGTGGTATCGGCGGTAAGAGCATGCGCAGGTCATCGTATGCCGTCTTGAGCGAATCGCGGCGTTTCTGCTCTGCATCCTTGTGCGACTTGCGGGTGATGGGCGCAGGGGGAGAAACGCTCAGCGGACGGTTTAATGGCACGGCCGATCCGGCTGTTCGATAGTCAGTGCACGCTCGGTAGTCTCGGCTATTGAATGTGCGGCCGCGCGTACCTGGAAGGATCGGTTTAGGCCCTGGGCTGATGAGCGGCAGACCCGCCTTGCGAGATGCCTTGG